>JAKRRZ010000032.1:0-42290 GCA_022627015.2 Podosphaera aphanis
TTTCAAGTAAGAATCAAAGCAGATCACTCCAGCAACTCCACAAGTTAAACAGCTTTACAGGATGAATATTTCCCAGGCTACGACAACGCCAATCCGATACTCAAATCGACTTAGTCGAGAACAAAGACTTAGGGTAAGATTTTGATCCCAGAATAGAAATCAATATACTTCGAATTATACTAACTAATTAGGTTCTCGCTCTTTATGAAGCCAGACACTCTAATCGAGAAATATCAGATCTGCTCGGGATATCAATGAATCAAGTTAAATACACAATTCAAATAGGTCGAATATCTCCCGGAAAAGCACCGGTCGACCTCATATGCTTTCAACTGAGAAAGAGAATGAGCTGGAAGTAATCGTGTGTAGAGACAAAGAGACCAGGCAGATGTCATATCTTGACCTATCTTTACATTTTCACATGTGGAATGTTGGTCAAGATGCCATCCGAAATGCTCTCAGGCGAAGAGGCTACCTTCGCTACATCGCCCGAAGTAAGCCTCCACTGACTGAGCAGCACAAATAATTACGAATAGAGTGGGCACATAGACACTTTCATTTCACCTTTGAAGACTGGTATAATGTTGTCTGGACTGATGAAACATTCATCAGCGATAGCCCCGTTAACAAAACACATGTTACCCGAAAGGTATGTCTCATATATCTCATGGCTATTAGCAATTTTTAATGTTTAAAAGGCAAACGAAGAATACAATAGCACATGCATCGTCGAACGGTGAAGGAAGAAAAATTCCTGGATGTTCTGGGGTTGTTTTGCAGGGACTCGGGCAGATCCATGTATTTTTTGGGAGAGGAATTGGGGCAAGATGACCGGAGAAAGCTATCGTCAGCGTATCTTGTCCGAAGCTTTGGGCTTTATCGGCTCTCTCCTAACAAATAATAGCCCGGCGATACTCATGCATGATAACGCACCGGTTCATACCGCGGCACCTGCAAGGGAATACCTCGAAGCCAATGGCGATGTATTAATGGCTTGGCCGCCATTTTCCCCAGATCTCAATCCCACTGAGAATGTATGGGGTTTAATGAAAACTTACATACAAGAACATCATGGGAATTCTATTGGCACCAGGAAGCGTACTAGAGCTCAGGTACGACCCATTGTGCTAGAGGCATGGCGAGAGTGCACAAGGCCTGAGAGGCTATTGCCAATTCTTCAGAGTATGCATGGTAGATGTGAGGCCGTTATCCAGGCTCCAGGTGGTTCTATTCCTTATTAGTTGTAAAAGTAATAGATACCAAGGCTTATAATACTTAGATACAGGCCTTAGAAGTAATTTGGGCTTAGGGAGTATATGATTTTCCTGAAATACACGTATCATCAAAAACCGCATTTAAGTATTATAAGCCTTAGTATAAATGGTAACATACTATCACGTTGAGGTTTAAAACATTGTCAAAAGAGTTTTTGAGCTATCTCCTCTTCTGAAGCCTCTCCAGCCAGCTTGAAGATTATCTCAGCTCTTTTTCCATCAAAACATATACCAATTGGCCTTGCATTTAGATATGGTGTACGCAGTAACCTCCAAATCATATCACTTCTTAGTTTGTTATTTCGCTCGTTGAACCTCAACGAACGCAGGTCAGCCTCAATGGTCATAACAGCTTAACCGGCTTTGTATTATGATTCTAGATCATGGAGCAGTTAAGGCAGGATAGGAAGAATCGGTATCAGGTCATATATATTAACTATGGATATCTAGAATGGTGATTATTATACAGCGACATGCCAAGACACTGTTCACGTGATACATATTTATAACACTTTGCCCATGCGTCCATTGCGGCTATTGCATCAACGCATTCCTAACCCCGAATGATATTTTCTTTCATATGACTTCAAATCTATACATCTTTCTTCCATGGCTTCTCAATTTTGCTAGCAAGGGAGTCTTTGACTTTCATTTGAATAACCTGGATTAGAAACTTAAAGGCATGCTCTAATCATATCAGGAGATACATTCGACCTGACGAAGACCAATGGAATAGCTTTTTGTACAAAGGCAAGAAAAGGAGTGAGCCAGCGTGCTAACATTATCATAGTTTGCTCCCTACAATCTAATCACCTGGTTTCACCGAGGCAATCAACTACCACATCCCCACGAAAATTGTGATTTTCGCTTCAAGAGCGTCACATATCAAAGAAGATTTTTGAATTTCCCGATTGTGTGAGAGAAGTTTGTTGAAGTTATAGGGTATAATTTGGGTTGTATATAATGCGGAATCAGTGTCGGCGATTAGACCGATAATGTAAGATATCTCAATGATTGCAAATAGAAGAATTGATGATAAACTGATGATAAATATATTGAAATGTTCGGTAGAATATAACCTGATAAGATGGATAGACGTAGTAACAAGAATGCTTTAAGTAATGAAATAGGACAAAAAGATAAACACTCGTCTAGTCAGAAGTATGACCAGTCTAGTGGCTGCGTTTTTTCAAACTACATCATATAACTCAGCAAATCTCAGCGTTAATTCACTAAACTAGGCTCTGGGGTTTGAAAGAAATCGGATGTCAGAAGCCTTGGTCTTGCGGGATATCACTTAAAACTCAACAGCCACATCACGATACCAACTTTGGGAGGCGATACATTTTTGATGAAGAATCACGAAATTCATTTTTCATCCATTTTTTATCTTTCATTTCCGCTCATGCTTGATCGTCCACCCGTCATTCCTACACTTAAATAATTCTCACGAGTCATCCTCGCCGTTTATCCAAAAATTGAACAAACCTCCTCGAGTTGTGTGCCAGTAATTACTCTCCTCTGTTGGGTATCCATAACGCTGGGAACTTTAAGATGAAGACAGGACCCAACAAAGTCTGTCTTCTCTTGAGGAATACATGATAGAATACAGTAAAAATCGTTAGAGAAGATGTGTGAAACGATTTGGTTACAATCAAATTTCTTTTGGAAGAGGGGTGATAAGTGCAGTATGGAATAAATAAGTAGTGATAGAGAGCATTTTAATGGTTCTCAAGTGCAAATGTCCTAGCTATCTCGAGAAGGAGGAATATGCTGAACTTTCAAAGCCAACACCGTAAGATGGAATGTTTGACAGTTAAGGTCTTGTCTCGATCAATTTTAGAGGGATGAGCGGATCACCACTGAGATCCATCATGCCAATTATCTTGATAATCCTCCGAGATCTTTTTCCATCTCATGGATTCTTGCTTCTAAATTCCTCCTTTTCTCTTCCAAATCTCGAATCTCGTCTTCTTCTCTAGCAAGGTCTTCATGAGTGACAAGAATCGTCGACTTGACTCCTCCAAGTTCACTATTCAACTCATCCCCATCCAGGAGATCATCGAAGACTTCATCTCCCCGATGTATTTCCTCTAATTCTGCCACCTGTCGCTCAACTTTTTTCTCATAGTGCTTGACTGCCCAAGAAACCTGGGCATAATGACTCCTCAACTCTTGCACCCGCTCCGTTACACCCGGTAAACTATACACCGCGTTCAGCTTTTCGATGCCTCGCAATAGCACTTCGACATCCATCTCCCCGCTCGCCTTACCCTGAGTTTTTTGTACTTTCTCGTGTAGCTCTGGGCCGAGGACCGTGGCCACTGCGGTATTGCGTCGCGGCGCGCGCGTCCCCGTCGGCGCGGTCTTTACTTCACCATGTGCGACATTGAACACAGTTTGTCGACGAGACGAGTGGGAAGGATGAGCTTGAGCAGATGTGACGGACGAAGGCGGTGCCGGAACCGAGAAAAGGGCGAGTTCGTGAGGCTTGGTATCTCGTACGAGGGAAGTGATCTCGGGCGTGGAGAGGAGTGCGTTGACGAATATTTTTGGTGGGGGAAAACTAAGGAGGGAGCCTTAGTGATATCAGCGAATCGCATATCATACTTACGGTAAAGCAGCAATAGATTCTGCAGAGAGTAGAATTTGTTCAAGGTGTCTTTCGAGAAGGGTCATTTTAGTCGTGATTGATTTTTCAAGCAAAGAACTTTACAAATTTATTTCATGCGATAATCTTCAACGCAGAATCATTTATCTCGACCCACCTGTAACATGAACAGAAGCTATATACATGTAAATCTAGAGACATGTAGTCTCTAGTAGACACTTTAAGCTTTGAACAAGTATATGACCACTTGACTCACCCAGCCGCGCATCCGCAACCCTCGATTTTTTTTGATATGTTCCTTATTTATACGTCTCACAAAGTTGACACATCGATGTATGTGAACAAACCGGTATTTAACGCGAAATCCTGACCAAGGTGTGGCGTTGGCGCTTGCCATTCGGATGTATGATGTGGACTCCTTCATGCTGAGATTGAGCCAACAGATAAAGATGAATGGCACAGTACACATTGCGGGGGCTATGAAAGTGCTCTAAGGGTTTATCTTATCACCGAAAAGTTGTTGCTCGAATTTTGCTAGTGCTCTGGGAGACTCGGTAGGTTGATTGCAATGAGAGTAGGTCCTCCTTCGTAAGATCGCAGGTTATCATTGCCAAATAATCTAATCTAGAGCTCGCCGAAATTCAAAGGCTCCTGATATATTTTTTTATTCCCTTGCTTGATCACTGCAACTGCTTCATTTGCTTTTTTTCTGGGTGATTTGAGTCCTCTACAGCTGGATTAGCCTGATTCGTAACCTTGCGAATTCCCGAGACAGCCATTTCATAGCTTTGAGAGAGTAGACAGCACCATAGAACATTCTTTTGATGGCCAGCAGCTTTCCCGCGCCTAATAATTTGATCGATTACTCATACTCCACCAAGGCTAAGAGATTTGTAGTTGCCTCTGCCTTTTATGTAGCATCTCAAGCTTACTGGTAAGCCATTTCAGCCACCTTGAAGCTCCTTGGTGCACCATAACTTGAACTCGAGCTTCGCCAGGTTGATAAAAGAATATAGACCTGTTTAGTAGTAGGAAGGAGCCTTGCTGGCGATCCCCAATCTAGGGATCGAAGTTCATGAAATCGTGCTTTTCGCAGGCGTCATAGCGAAGCATGAAGAACATAAATTTTGGTTCAACAGGAGATAATGAGTGTTGTGTTGTCAAACAAAATATCAAATTTGGGATTCCTGATCTGGTTCCCTTTTCTTTTCGATAATTTGTTAGTTTCAAAGACCTCAGCATACCCTAAGCGACTAACAGAGAGACATTCAACATTCAGTTAGAAATACCTCAAAGATCTCAAGACAATCTTCAGCTTGAATAATGAATAATACTCCTCCAATCTTGCAGCCCAAAGTGGGCATGGAAAACTTGGGAGCACCTCAGATAAGTGATGCTTCGCAAAGTACTACAACACAAAGTACTACAACACAAAGTAATCCACCTCCAAATAACCTACAGCAAAGTGATTCATCTCCGAATAATCTACAGCAACAGCAACAGGAACAGCAGCAACAACAGCAGCAGCAACAACAGCAGCAACAACAGCAGCAACAACAGCAGCAGCAACAGCAGCAGCAGCAGCAACAGCAGCAGCAGCAACAGCAACAGCAACAGCAACAGCAACAGCAACAGCAGCAGCAACAACAACAGCAGCAACAACAACAGCAGCAGCAGCAACAACAGCAGCAGCAACAACAACAACAGCAGCAGCAGCAGCAACAAAGAAAAGTAACACTGTTTCGACCAGAGCAGATGCGCCTGCTACCCGACCAATTCACTGTTGAAGAACGAACAAAGTGGGAAACCGGCTTAAGGTCACTTTGGACACAGATCGAAAAGAATGCTTCGGATACACCTGCACACATGGATGCTAAACGGAAGCTCTTCGAATTCTCTCGAACGCTTCAGTCTAAAATTCAATCGGCTCAAACACAGAAAAGTGCTCATCCACCAAGTCAAGCACTACAACAGGGCGGAGAAGTAAATACTACAAGTGGGCAAGGGAGGCAGCAACAAACCAAAATATCCGCAAAATTAATGGAACATGTGAATACCTATCCATATCACTTACCTCCAAATATTCAGAATGGGACAGAAGCTGCTCAGAAGTGGCTTTTGACGGCAAAAAATGGCTACTTAAAGGCTCTCATGGCCATAGACCACAGTACTCTACGCCTAAATGCGGCCGAGGCTGCCTTGAAACAAAAAAGTGTTGATGGCAAACCTTTAACTGCTGAAGATGAAAAGGAGTGGGTTGAAAAAAAGGAGCTTGCTCAAAAGCAACATGCCGACGCGAAAATATACATCGATCATTTTCGACAACAGCAGAACCAATATAAGATAGCAAACTCAGGACAACAAGAACAATCAATCCCACAAACTGGAGCAAATGGAGTGGTAAATAATACGCCACAAGGCTCTCGAGTTCCGATGAACACACACCAGCCAAATCCAGTCACTCAGACTGTAAACGCAGCTATTGAAGCCGCTCGTAATCAACAATTGACCAGTGGAAGACCTCAAAATGGCCAAGTAACTCTAGCTCCGAACCAAAACACGCATGTGCAGCCCGCTCAGAATATTAAAATAGAAGGAAACATTGCTATACCGATCAGCTCAACTATCAACCTAGTTCCCGGCCAGCAACGAATAATTCAGCATTCTTCTCAGCCCATAGCCGCAGCCCGTCCTGTCAGTATTGCACCGCCATCCTCAGTACCTCAACAACCTCAAGCCTTATCTCATTCAGACGCACTAGGTCTTGCTGCACGTACATATTCAACGAACAATCAGCAGTCTTCGGGAGTTATGGGTCATTCACATCCATCTTCTATCGAAAAGCCTCGAACAGATCCCACTGTTTCGGCCATTCTACCAATCCCGAAACATCTCCCTGATCGCGCCACTGCTCTACCTCAGCCAGTCGCCATGGCCCAAACTAGACCCTCGCTGACTGGTGGCAGCTCTAACATGAGCAATGGAATGCTTGGTCAACCTGTTATGACTAAGACCCCAGGATTTCATATGGAAGGTGAAGGCGATAGAGTGCTGAGCAAGAAAAAATTAGATGAACTTGTGAGACAGGTCACTGGCGGTGGACAGGGTGGTTCTGAAGGCTTAGAAGGTACTGGAAGCTTGGCCCCGGATGTCGAAGAGGTATGGTACATTAATTTCCTTCCAAAAATCAAAGACGTTGTATGTCTGTGCATGTCAACCTTTCTTTTACATTTGCGCTCAAATTTTCGCTCAAGCAGTTGTGGAACTATTCTTCTCTCGACTCTTTGTTCTAATCATTAAATCAGATATGAAAACTAATTTAATTTTAGAATATTCTTCAGGTTGCAGATAACTTTGTAGATCAAGTATTACAAGCTGCCTGCAAGAACGCCAAGGAAAGAGGAAGTAGATCGCTTGAAATTCGCGATATACAACTTACCCTTGAGCGAGGCTATAATATCCGAATTCCTGGATATGCTTCTGATGAGATTCGAACTGTTCGGAAAATTCAACCAGCGCCTGGATGGATTTCCAAGATGACTGCTGTTCAGGCTGCAAAAGTTACTGGTAACAAAAATTGCGATTAAAATATAGATTTACAAATTTTGGGTTTGCTACAAAAGGATACTATCACCAAAATAATTGATACGATAGTAAGGAGTTGTAAGGGGATCGGAGTTGGGAGGGAATATTTATAGCAAAGCGTTTAAGGGATAAGCGTTCCTGCATTTCGGCGTTGATCAAGGTCATTAAGCTTATAAAACTAAATTTGATAGATGTATACAACGTGATTTGTATTACATGTATATTGACGACATAGTTCAACATAAACCCAGATATTTTACAGGTATTCTTTCCCTTATAAAACAAGCTATACCGATGGCCTAAGTATCTGACCTGTTGATCCTAGGTTTCCGAATTATATATTCCAAGTTGCTTGATATGATTTTATCAGGAGTTTAGGTAGAATTGTTGACGAGACTTTATACTTAAAGAGTTTCAAAGAGCGGATGCCTTGATCTCTCCTCCCTTGATTCAACCAAAAGATATTCCGCCAGATCAACATAATATGTGCAGAGTTGCCGCATGATGGAATCGTAGTCTGATTTCCCCCAAAAGCCTCAACTGGACACACGGCTCTGGAAATAAAACTTCAGATTTTGTGAATCTATGGTCTAGAGGCGATTCCACTCTTCATCCATTGCATGGTTGATCAGATATGGACTGATGGCTCACAAGCACGTACCCAACTTAACCCTTTCGTGAATCTCAGACTTTCCCTGAGTGCATGGTACGGTTGCTTCCACAAGGCTGTTTCTGTAATTCCAAGGATGCCTTTCTTGTCTTCGGATGTTGTACAGCTTGCGAGAGATGCATCGTCAATTTGGCGCGGTGGATGGAGGAACGATGCTTCTGGCTCGGCTGGCGTCTTGCGTCGTTGTCGCGCTTACTCAATGGTTCGTGTTTCTCTCGACATTCTGCGCCGAACTCTTCGAATCGAGCCTCAGATCTGCCGTGTCGTGACAACGTGTTTCTGTCCAGCTAGAGTCTTTGTTTCCAATGTGCCGAGTCGTATCATTTTTACTCGTACATACAGTCGAGACAACAGAATTCAGCGAGTCCGTACCCGCCTGTCATCTTGATTCATCGCGGGTTCGTCGTTCCGAGAGGCAGTATATTGATCGTCTTTCACGCGGCGCGAGACCAGCGTATACGCTTGGGTGAGAGAGATGTCGGCAAGAAGCTTAGCTCGGTATGTGCAGGTGTGGGTGGTGGCAGGCTTGCTTTCGCGTTCACTTGCATCGGCCATTTATCCATCCCCCCTTCGCTCGTCGTTACGTAGGGACACGACCGCCAGACGGAAGAGTGATGATGCATAGCACTTTAGCTGCCGGATCTTTACGATTTGCAAGCTGGCAGGTCGTCAATTGCACGGAAAGACCTTCGTCGCGTCAGGCGACGCAGAGACCGTGGAAAGGGATTCATGTATACATAACGACCGGTGGGCGACACGGGTACCATACACATGTTCATGTCCCTCCCACCCTCTGCTGCACGTGAGAAACCAACCACATTCGCTCCTCGTATCAGGTGAGAACATCACGAAGGCATCTTCCGCATACCCCATGGCGAACTGATCCGACGCACCGCACCTCAGCTATTCTCGTTGCCGACGTGGTCGAGGGCGACCTCCGGCATCGGTCTCCCGAGCCGAGGACATGTTGCTCCCGCTCGTCAGGGCCATCTCCGTCAAGGTATCAAGGTGTCCCCACTGAACAGCCGCGCCGTCGCATCTCCCCGCTATTCTCGTCTCCGTACACCCAATAGTCTAACGGTGCGAAGCGGACTCGCGTTACATCATCGTGATCTCGCGCGTGCGCGGAACCACCACCGCCGCCGCCGAATCAGTCTGAGGGATCGATCCGACCCCGACCACGCCATCATCGCGCATGACCAACAACTTTCGGCATCGTCGATCGGTTCACCCGTGCGTCCCTGGCCGTGATCATATCATCCACCGCTCGGTCGGTCGGTCGGTCTTGTCGCAGGAGCGGAGCGGATCTGTTTATTTATATATTCATACCATCCATACCTACAAGAACAGAGCAAGTCCATACTCTACAGCGTCGTGCCGTGCCGTGCACGTCTCAACCATACAAGCATGGCACAGATCCACGGGGGAACGATGCGGAATACAGCAAGGCCGTGATCGAGCTCACCGCGACGAAGTCTCTCGCTCGACGCGACTGTCGCATGAGTCCGAAGCAAGCGCGCCGCCGGGTGGATGATTGTCGATCAGGGTCGTCACGTCTGGCGTCGGACTACACTTGATCATACGTGGGCCTGCGTGGACTCTTCACCTATCCTGATCACGCTCACGCTCTGCCCCGACGACCGACCGGCGCGGAGACCTACATGCGCGGGATGCACGATGATTTAGGGGCCGTGCCAGCCAGCGAGGAGGACGTTGGAATTATTTTGAGACTTTAATTCTCTCGAAAATATAACAATTACTACATTGAGATCGAGCAAGAGTAGAAGTAGTAGTAAGACAGTATTAGAAATGCATTAAATACTTCCGCCAGGGTTAACTTTAAGTGGCAGAGAGAAAAACGTGAGCTGCCCATATCCCATTTATAGTGTCCGGCATTATCAAAGAAAGTAGGTCGTTTTTAGAAGTAGAAGGTTTTTCAACCTGATTACTTTTACCTCTCTTGTTCCACGAAAATCGATCTCATCTTAAGTCGCTACATGCCTTCGAAATCACCTCCCAAATCGTCCTCGTCTAATTCACCATCTTGGATTTCCTTGGCCATCTCACGCTCACGCTCCCGAGCTTCCTGTGCACTTTTCAACTCAAGTCTATGTTGATTCATTGGGAAGCGCATAGCCTGAGATATCTATTAGCCATAGAAATCTGGTTGAAGGGAGCAATTAAAGATTGTAAAAGCTAACATACCTTAACGCTCTCATCGTGTAAAGCAAGACATGCTCGTATCCGATCGTGAAACGCATCTCCGGGCTCTCTTGTAGCATAAACATCACCTACCTCCTTGCTTTTCATAAATCCCTCCTCACGATCCAGACTGGCTTCTATGACTCCATCTCGAATGGCTTTGGCAACGATATACTCAGCACTCTCCTCACTCTCGAGTTTCAGTCGTATGCAAATATCTCGTAATGATATGCGCGAATATGAGAGGGACATCATGCGAATACCAGTCTTGATAACATTTTGCCTTAGACGAAGGATCAGTGTATAGGTGTTATCACGTCGGAAGGTATCGCAAAACAACTTGACCACATGTTCGAATTCGCTTAGAAGACCCATTCGAACCGCTTGCACAAGTTTGAGGTAAGGTTGAAGTGGTCGTTCCATATTAGCGGGTCGGAATGTGGCACGATTTGGTATATCACCCATCAGCAGCTCAACTACTATTAATAGCTTCTGCGCGCTCAGCGAAAACCCTACGGCACAATGACTCGAGGGAGCCTTGCGAACGGCGGCTGTAAGATGGGTGTGTGCCTCGGTATATTTCAACTGTATAGCTCGAATACGACCGAGATAGTAGGCATATCTAGCGACCTGGTTACTGGAAGCATTCTCAGGGAACTTGGTATGAGAAATAAGCAAATCTGCTTGGGTAATATGAGACGTGGAGAGATAATTTCGAAGGAGGAGGACAACAACGGTGGATTGCGTGTCTATATCTTTGCGTAAGACGGCTGTCCGTAGGGCAGCAAGTAAAACTGGCCGATTAGATATCATAGGAGACGCAGAAGAATGCTGAGGGGCAATTTGTTCACAAAATAAAGCATTGTAGAAATAAACCCGCGCTGATAAAGAGTCTAGAGTTCGGCGGTTCAAAGAGCGTAGACGCTCAACGAGATGTGCAGAGAAGGTGGCACCCATTTGTATCATCTTATTGTCTAGGAAATAAGTTTGTATCAAGATACCGAGGAATATATCGATTTCTGGAATGATATCTTTAGGCTCTTTTCTTGCTGACTTAGCTTTTGTCTCTACATCAAGGTCTGTTTCATTACCACTGATAGACTTAGAAAAAGCGACATGTCCTTTGCCAATCGCGTCCAGTAAAGACTTTGCAACTGAGCTGGTTGATTGGTACGTTTCTGTGATGACTTGTGCCAGTACTTCTGGTGTGAGGCGCTTCCGAATAGAAGATATAGATCTCAATGCTCGGAGAGAGAACCTGGCATCAAATAAAGTGACCGCTCGTTCTAACAAAGGAAAATTACTATTGATATCTGTAATCATAGGTGGTTAGTGAGGTGAAAATAGGCACATGAGAACGAATTAAATGGGGGCAATTACCTGTAACGGTCTTTGCAAGTTGATCATTCTTTACCTCGTCTGTAACCCCGGAAAGTTCGTTCGCGGTCCCGTCCATAGTAACATCCTCATCTACTTGTTTTCCTGGGATGGGTGTTTTGGAGGTTTTAGATTGAGATACAGCGACAGTCATGGTCTCCTCAGATTCTTTTGGTTTCTTGCTTTTTCCTTTCACTGGAACTGGTACACCACTATCCTTCATCTCAACATCTTTTTTGCTCTTTTTTGCTTTCTCTGTCGATTTCTTGCTATTCGACGGAGGGTTTTTGCTGGGCATGTCGAACTCTTGCGTCCTAGACGCTGAAAGAAGTTAGGTTGGATGATAATAGCTGGTCAATGCTAAATGTAAGATGCGTTAAGTAGGAACACAAAAACCCAGGAAGCAATAGAGAAAGATGGAGAAGGTGGTGCGGATGATTTTCCCAGGAGAAATATGGGGTAGAATGGTAAAATTGCAGGAATGGTTTTAGTGGATTTTGCAGGTTTGACTAAAGCTCTGGATATGTCGACGTTGAGGATGATGGCTGTTGATCGATGAGCTGTGACGTGGAACAGGCAAGATAATTGTGTAGGGAATTTTGCAGGGATTGACTTAGAACGCGCACTTGAGTGTCCGGAAGTGAGACAAGGGTAAATCTGACCATTTCTCGTGATAATTATCAACAACCAGCCTCGTATTTATAAAATCCATGTTCTTCCAGTGGTTTCTTCTCTCAATCCTAATCGATCAAACAGCTCCTGCTACCCTCTACCCATAACCTTGTGCACAGCTGTTGTACTATTATCATAAATTATCGTCAGGAAAGTGTAAGTCGAAGAAAATTAATGTTAATATGTAGAATCCTCTAAATTGCTTAAAATACAGTCGATATTCAACAAGTTAAGCTACGAAACGTGCTTCATGGCAATGAACTCCCCGTTGGCAGACACGTACATGAAGGTAAGGATCAAACCAAGAATTTTGCTTGCAATAATCAAAGTTGCCTACATTGCATATCGACCGTATATCTTTATGGCCTGTCCTGATGAGAAAGGCAGTCTGTTACATGTATTGAAGCTAAATATCTAATTACGACTTAAGGGTAACATTGTTCATCACCCAGTCGGACACTTTTGACCTAACTCCTAACTTCAAACCTCTTTTTTACGCCATTAAGCTTCATAAATCGATTTTTATTTTCATTAAGTTAGTTCTGCAAGGTCAGATCTATTATAATCCATTTCATTAAATCAATATATAGTACTCGGAGCACCCATTAAGTCGGTCTTAAGATGGTAATTTTTGGTGGTAAATGCGCTTTTTCACTCTTCACGACGAGATCGGCCGCCCTTGTAATGTATGTGCCTATGGGTCCGTATTTAGAGAGTGTAAGTTCTATATATTTGTATGCTACAACGTCTGCTAAAATATGGTCATTATTTATTTAGCTTAGAGAAAATCATGGCATCAAGTCGATTTCGTGCCCGACTTGATGACAACGGCATTCAAAATCACGTTTACTTTAGAACCTCTTTATTTCCCTAACATGTTTGCGTATAGTGACCGTTCTTGCCGCATGTGCTATAGTATCGCACGCTCGGTGCAGGGCGGATTGGCTCATCACCATCACCAGTTGTCTAGCTGGCATGCAGTTGCCAGTTCTTTTTTTCTCTCTATCTGACTGTAGCTTCGAAATTCCGATTTTAAGCGCCCCTCCAACCTGTAATCATGATTTTTTTATCTCTCCATCGTTAGGAAAGCGCCAAATTTGACACTTCTAATACATGGACATAGCCTTCCAAAGAATTCGGTCTGTTTGCGAGTCCCAGTGAGCTCTTGCCTGATCGTTCAACATCTTCTAGGATGGATGTAGGAGGATTTTCTTGATGCTAAGCGATTCGATTCTTGACATATTAGGTGGTAGTTCTAGAAGGTCGCACTGAAAGACCTAGAGTATCTTGGTCGGTGAGAGATTCAAGATGTATACATTTTTGAATTCGAATAAGCTTGTAGTCTCAGGACGTGATTGCTCGCAATGAGATTTATTATTCAATCCATCACACACTGTGCTGCTGTTGAGCCATCGAAAAGCCGTCGATACTCATGTGAGAGGTTTTCTTGCGCTTTTTCTCAGATCTGTCAATATTCAGAAGTGCTAGAAAGCCTGTATCCTCTTTAGAATAATTGGACTTTTATAATGATGACTTTAAGGGGCTGGACATACTCTTGCGAGATCCGATCCGAGTCTGTCGGGAAATATCAAGACGTGAATACAAGTACATGTACTACCGAAAAGCCCATTTACCAGCAAAAGTCATCATTTACAGACCGACTAAATAGGTGCTCCGAGTACTCTAAATGAGTTAATTAAATGAAATGAATTAAAATAAATCTGACCGAACTAGCATCACGAAAATAATAATCGATTTAGAGGCTTAACGGCAATAGATAAACAAAAAGGTTAAAATACTTCCCATGATTCCTTATTGTGTGAAGAGGCAATCAGAGGGGATCTATCGTGACCTGCGCAGGGATCGAACCTGCAATCTCATGATTCGTAGTCATGCGCCTTGCCATTGGGCCAGCAGGCCTTGTTATATGTGGAAATTTTAATAACATTATATTGTGTACACATACTGTATTATTTGGGCTCCGGACTGAGACCAGAAGGTCACATCGTAATGAGTCGCCTGATACATCTCATGTTGAGAGTATGCTAAGTGAGTACTTCTACACGAAGACAATTATCCTCCATGATGGTACCCAGAACTAAGCCTTAATTATAGAAAAATATTTAAAAATATCGAAATTGTCAAATCTTAACTAATTACTTGCATGTCAAACAGGAGCCAAAATACTGCGATCCATTATCCATCTTAGAGAGCACCAGTTATGAAGCATCAATCTAGCGCTGATTGGAGTGCCAACGTTTTGAATGTGTCATCAACGCTATTAGATCGACCACCAAGCTGTGCCGAGTTTGTACCCCAAGAGGCGGCTCAAACATCTAACCATTTTATCGTGGGCACGTACAATCTTCAGAGTGAAAGCTCTATGCACGAGAAACAGAGTCGTGATGGAAGTTTGCTGTTGTATCAGATCAACGGCAAAGAATTGTGAGTGTCCCCTTCGAGCCTGATACCATTTCTCTATTGGCCAGATGAGAAGATATTGTCAGATGAATAACTTGAATGGCCCCGACCAATAGCTGAGCTGTATGAGTTTATGGTCAAGAGTTGTGATGCGTGGGATTAAGATCTAATTGACGAGCAGAAAACTGGTTGAGACTATTCCTTATCCGGCAGCAATTCTTGATCTTCACTTTTACCAGAACTCGAACTTCTTTGCAGTTGTTTCAAGTACTGGGGCACTTTCGATCTTTCGCGTTACGAAGAAGCAACAAATTTACACCATGAGACATGTAGCTACCTTCCAGGTCCTCCCGGAAAATATTCTGATTCTTTCACTCGCATGGTACCCTTATCAACAAAGTTTAGTTGAGGACACAGGTAGAACACCAATTATCTCTCTAACAGCGTCAAATGGAGGCGTTTTTATAGTTCGATTATCCTCAGATTTCACTTCTTATAATATTTTGAATGATGGTGTCCCACTTATTCAGCATAATGATAATGCGTGGACCTGTTGCATTTCAAATAACTTCATTTTTTCTGGTGGTGATGATTCAATACTGAGTCGTGTAGATTTTGAACAAGATGCCATGGAGGCACAGGGAGAGGTGAAGCTAATCACATCGTTAAATGACAGTAGTAGCCAGACTAATTTCAAAGGTCATAATGCTGGGGTAACTGCAATCCTTGTTCTACCAACGAAAGATGTCAATTCTATTATCCTACTAACCGGCAGTTATGATGACCACGTTCGCGTGTGGGAAACTCCCAGCCTGCATTCGAAACTCAAAGCGTTGGCTAAGCTTGACCTTGGAGGTGGCGTGTGGAGGCTCAAGATGATAGAAAGCCATATCTCCAATGAAGACACGGGGGCGTCAGAATGGACAGTGCTGGCTTCCTGCATGCACGCAGGAGCTCGAATTCTCAATGTTAAGCGAGATTCCGATAGGACTTGGGGGATTGAAGTATTGGCGGAGATGAGAGCACACCAGAGTATGTGCTATGCTTCGGATGCACAAGTTCACTGCCATCGTCAAAAAGGATCGAATGAATCTTCGCAGGAAAGAGCGCATGCCAGAACCTGGACCGTCATAAGCACAAGTTTCTATGACAAATTACTGCGAATTTGGGAATGGCATCCAGTGTCGTCTACTTCTACTTAACCAGTTAATCCAGATAGGTAAACCAATGATTCTCACTTTGAGCATCCAGGCAAAATCTCGATTATTTAGGCCTGTCTAAAGCTTGAATCTCTCCTAACCAAGCTCCGATGTCTCTTCAATTCGCCCAAGACTCTATTACAAGTAGAGTAAGGGGAGATTGGCCAATTAGTCCGGGCCTTGATATACTTGCAATCCACAAAAATTACGTTGAGTCGGTACGCTCAAACTCTATATGTTTGAAAGATATCAGAGTAGGCTAAGAGACTTCTATAGCTCGGTTACAGATACTATTCACACATGCATGTAAGCACAGATAGAGACTAATGAAAACAACTCTTTTTGATATCATCCTCACTCGATATACTAGACAATTAATAATTGCTCATCTCTACAGCGATATACGGTAACACTTTAAATTATAACTAAGGTGCGTAAGATCTCTGTACATCTTACTATCACTTAAAGTTTTGGCAGCGTAGAGAGTAGATAATCGCCAAGAAATGTATGGCAAATCATGTTGAAGGATACCAGGTATTACTGAGGCAAAATTAGAGGGACCTGTATGATTATGTTATTACGTCAATTAGATATCTTAGTCCTTGCTGTAGACAAGCAAATTCCATCTGCTCATCGCTTCAAATCTCCTAATAAAGATTTTCTGACCCAATCCTGGTCCTCACTGGCCTACTCTGTGTCAAGATAGTGTCGAATAGCATATCGCGTGATTAGATTTACCTTGTATAACCTGTACTTTTAAATTTTTAGTACGGAGCTTGCATTAGCCCGTATTAGTTTGTCCTGGTATAATTGAGTTAAAAACGATTGATTCCTTCCGATTTTTGGCATTTTTTGTGTGAAGGATATTCCGGACTATCAAGAAACAAAAAGTTTATTTAATTTTCTCTTTCATTATGTTTGAAGAATGGCTATTTCCTAATTCAGATCTCAATTGATAATTCCAAAGATCGGGTAGACTAAATTTCATAACCGTGCCACCCAAGGTACTGGTAGTACAAATTGGTATACATATAGTTATGTTAATTCAGCCATCGTAGAGTTGATCAATATTAAGGCTCAATTTAAGATTTTCAGGTCTTTCGTTGGCATCGCGAGTAAAAATTTTCTAAGCATTCGGATGAGTCCAATATCAGTAAGAACAGAATCACTTTTAAATTATTGCAATAATAATCATTTGAAATATCTATAATTCATCTTTCCGACTTGCTGTTATTGGAATTGGCTCCTCAAAATTTCTGCTTTTTATATTTTTTTCTTCGCTTTTAACCTTTCTTCCTTCTAACGAAGCAATTTCACCATCATAAAGCGTCCATTCGGGTATTTGCCTTCTAGCTCTATCCAGCTTAGGTTCTTTGGTGAGCGGATTATTGCATAAATCAATCGTCTTAGCATTCTCAAGCGCCTGATCACTACACCAAGTTTCACACCAGAGCCATTCTTGAGGCAGGCTATAAATGGGTAGGACGCTTTGCATATGATTTGGTAAATCCTGATCTAGATTTGCGAGTGAGCCAGGATCTGCCGAAAGAGCATGGTATTGTTGGCGCAATCGATCACCTGCGGCAATTTGCCGAAATCTACGGAGATCAACGACGTAGAGAGCAGAGATATGATATGGGAGTCCACGAAGAAATTTGGCCCAGTATCCTTGTTTCCAGAAGCGAAAACCTTCCATTTCAGTCCTACTATCACACATGGGTGTGAAACCATACGGCGCGCCCTTTAAATCAAGTTGGACAAGCTCAAATAAATCTGTTCGAACAATTTGATCGGCATCGACGAAAATGACCTTGTCAAGAGAAAGTGGAAAAAGAACGTCAAGAAAGAGTATTTTGTAGCCCCAAATCACACGTTGCTTCTCGGTCTGCGCCCGAAGCCAGGAAGGCCATTTATATGTTATCATCTCGTATTTGAAGTCGTAATGCGAAGCGAGATGGGGAATTGAATTCTTGAATGATGGTGATAAAAACTGTTCAATAAACCAGAACTTGACACTATGATTCGTATGCTTCATAACGCTGACAATCATTATTTTCAGCATACGTTCGTAAAGATGACCACTAGCTACCGAAAAAATGTTGATATGTGCTTGCTTGTCATGCGTGACAACTCGTTTGCTTATGAATTCTTGAGCGAATTTCAGACCCTGAGAAACAAAGTCCATTTTTGAGTTATCCTTCACCTCTAAAACGTCAAGCTTTTCCATTCCTGGATTTCGAGATAAGCGAGGATACAGTATAATACCCTTGAAACTCATCAAGATAACATCATTTTTTTCGTCTCCTGGAACAGGACTCCAACCTTCAGCACCAACACTGTCAATATGAAATATCTCAGAGCTCCTACCCTCCAATAGTTTTATGTGGAA
Organism: Podosphaera aphanis; assembly: GCA_022627015.2. NCBI lineage: Eukaryota > Fungi > Ascomycota > Leotiomycetes > Helotiales > Erysiphaceae > Podosphaera > Podosphaera aphanis. Next base: position 18,401 of record JAKRRZ010000032.1, read on the forward strand.
AAAGCCAGGATTTGCTTTAAATTGGAAGTATCCTAAGTTAGACATGATGATTGTATCACTGATATGTGGGTCTCTTTCTGTACCAAGGACGAGTTGTGCTCCACGAGGGGCCTCACCCCTAGGAACTTCGCGAGAATGACCTTCAATTAATATATGCTCAAGTTCATAAGTAACCTTAACGTCAGTATTAATTGAGCTAAGTTTAATGTTGTCAAGATCGTACTTTGATACTTTGGGGGCTACGAGCCAGGCAGGAGGAATGTCTAGGCCAGCCGTGAGAAGTGCTTTTTTAGGTATACCAGTGAAGGAAGCATCCTGAGACTTTATGGTGCCATCTTTGCTAAAGGTTGGTGTTGATGCTAGTACGTATCTGTAGAATCGCTTAACAGGAAGCTCTGTGAGTCGATCATTAGGATTAAGATAAATTTTTAGGCTGACTCCCTCAAGTTCCGAAAGAATTTTCAAAATTGCCACCCAGCGCTGCCCTTGATTGCTAGCTGGATTTAGAACTATAACGAGCTGAATACTAGAGGTCTCTGCATCACCAACATCTATTGCCGTACGTGAAGATTTCCAAATATCAAACTGGCTCATACGTAACACCGAAGATTTTTCTTGGATTCCATCAGTTGTTTCGGAAATTGTAGAGAGAGCGACGATAGAAGAAATTTTTGCGGCCGAAAATAAATCGGGAATTTTATCCGTGAGACCCAAATCTGCCAGAGCATCATATGCTGGAACAATTCGTTCTTTACGTTCAGACGAAAGTAAAATCTCCATATCCTCAATGTCGAAAATGACTGAATCGGGAATGGGTCCTACAAGCCGCCCATTTATTAGAATAGCATTTTGGCCGGGCAAAAGAGAAAGTGATTCCGCAAAGGATTCCGATGATTTCCAGTAATTTTTTGATTCTTCTGAACTGGTCTCTGAGTTAGTATTAATTTCTCTCGTGAGTAAGTCTGTTAGGTCATTAATGCTTTCTGAAGCTTTGAAATCCCTCTTTTTTACATAATCAAATAGATCGTCACTAATACCAGATCCGGGTTTAAAATTGGAGTTGTGAGCAATAAGCAGCTCTATTGATGGCTTCATACTACGAAGGGTAGTAGCGGTAGCGAACAGTTTCTCTCCTAACTCGGACTCAAGGTCCAAAATAAGGATCATATGTATCCATTCTGATTTTTTTGACGAAGAGTCTGCAAGAACTCGAGGCCACGAATTGAACAAATTATGATGCTTCTTGTAAAGTGTATTAAGATCAAAAATTTTGAGGTCTCTCTGGTCTTCTGGGAAGATCAATGAGTTTCTGCGGTTCAAAGCGTTTACCAGATATATACTTGGCACCCATAAATCTTTGTCATGGATATCAAGCTTATTCTGAACTATTGCTTGTTGAAGGGACTGTAAGTCTGTGTTAACTTGTTGACTTAATTTTTGAAGCCAATTATCGTCTTTTTGAACTACTACTCCATTAACGAAAAAGGGTGGTGCAGTATTACTAGCAGCCAACCTGTTAAGCCACTCCTTTGACGCTTTAACACGGCCATCAAGTTTGTCAGTTCTTAAGACTTCATCAAAAGCTAGTGACGCCTTTCCTTTTCGAATTTCTCGCCCTTGGGTAGCGTGTTCAAAACATAAGCTGCTGGGCGTGTTGGTAGTTTTGGATTCACTTGATTTTTGAAGATATGCAATCACTGCTTGAAGACCATACGTGTCGAGCAAGTAATATACTACTTTGGCTTGATCCGTTGCCTGTGCTGATCCTGAGATGGGAACGAGACCAACCCGAATCGGTATCCTTTGCTTTACAAAGCTCAGGAGCGTCTCAACTGCAAGACGTACGTCTTCTGGATTAGTTAGATTTATTGGTGTAACCACGTTGAATATATCTCGTCGAATTGACGGAATTTGTCCTGGATATGATCTTTGCAACACCTGACAAGTGTCAACGCTTGAGAGAAAAGTTAAATCATGTCATACATACAGCGGTGAGGCTAGTGGGCCATCGTGCGTATCTTTGATCTTTTTCAAGGTCATTCATCCAAATGATGACATTACCTCCTTCAATATTATCTCTCCAGTCAAATCTTTGTACTTCTTCGGAAACTAGCTTTGCGGTGGCTATCTTTGGGTGCGACAAGAGGCGAATTACATCCGGCGCAGATAAACCCAAGTCACGAACGCTATTAATAAGCCTACGTTCTTTACGTATCATATCGACAAGATCTAAGATCTCGACCTGTCTGTCTACTAACTGAAGACCATTCATCCACATAACATTACGACCATCCGAGATGAGCTGAGCCCGATTATAGCTGTGTTCCTCAATAAAATCATCTGTGGAATTGTGGGATACAAGAGCACTAGAGTATTTCGGAAAGTCTTGAGTGAGCTTCACTAGAGTATCTAATGGAGATTCACTCTGCATAATGAAACTGGAGGCTTTGATAGCAAGAGATGAAACTTCAGATGTAGACAGCGGCTTTAGGTCATCAAGTTCATCTTCATCAAGCACAGCCTCGATTTCGGAGGCTGGTACAGAGACAACAGGTTCATTGTTGTCTCGATCGTCGATAACGATGTAATCTGTCTTCTTTAAGGCTAATTCAACGCCCCACCCAGGAATAGTAAAGGGAGTAGAGTTACGAGATGAAGGTCTTTTATATCTTAAGCGATACGAAGATTTGCCCTCCCTCGCATTCTGAGCAAGTTTTTTGTGATATTCTCCAAAAACGGGAGAGGTGGGATCAATGTAAAGAATTGACGCTGATGCTGAACGGTTTCCCAAAACTCTATCAAACTGAAGCTCCTGTGTATTGCTGAGCTGGTCAATAAGTTCTGGTCCGTTTGTTCTTAGTTAAAGAAACTTACAAACTTGGATAAATTTTGCCTTGAGCTTTCTCCAACGAAGATGAGCAATACTGTTTCCCCTCATATAAAGTCCACGCCGAACATGGTGCGTCGAGTCCAGATATAAGAGAAGGCTCAGCGGCGGTGTCATAATACTGATAATGTGCTTCGATTCGAGGGGCAGATGAGCGCATAGACAATGCGAGTTTATATAGAGATAGACTTTCGAGATCCAGTAAGTGACCATCGTCTTTAAGGACTTGTAAGAAGCGCTCGTATAACTCTTTATCGGTTTCAGCATTGGAAAAATAACCATCTGCAATTCGGTCTAGTAAAGGAAAATATGAAGTTGCATTTTCAGCAGCAGCAGTCTCTCTGTTTGTGATTAGGATGAAATTGAGGAGAGTTGACGATTTGGCCTACAGTAATTCTAAGAGATAAGGAGGAGAGGGAAAAGCTGTCTTCAATTCCACATTAATCAGTGGGCTGGAGTAAACAAGTGAAGAAAGAAGAAGTATCAGAAGATTCCCGGTTAAATCCCATGGCAGAAGAATCCAACTGGCTCTCATGATGAACTATATTGCATAAAAGTTACACGATCAATTAGAAAAATAAGAAGTTTATTTAGTCTTCTGTAAAGAAAGTATTAATCAAAAACACATGAGACAACACTGTATCGACACGTCGTCTAGTACAAAAATGCCATGTAGCTTCTATGGGCGAGTGAACAACTGAATAGCTCACAGGAGCTCGGTCCTGACTTTGCCTGAGGCTACCGAAATAGTATGAAGAACCGCAACGTCGCCGTTTTCGTTGCCCGCTACCAACGTCGAAAATTCCCTATTTTCAATTAATTTCCTGTCAGCATTCTGTTGTTTTACACACTTAAATCTGACCAGGATTGGAGTGATTAAATAGCCTCTGTGAAGCTCTCTCACCCTCCGATTTTCTACATGCGCGAGGTATTGATATCCTCAGACGCTCAAGATGGCCTCCACGTCCTCTCCCAACATGCTTACAAAGGTATGCCTAGTCCATTTTACTCATTAGCTGCCCTCTAAGATTTAAATTTACTCAGTTTGAATCCAAATCTTCCAGAGCAAAAGGAATCGCTTTCCACCCCAAAAGGTTTACCCTGGATTCTTTTGGGCGCAACTTAGACTGATAACTTTCAGACCATGGATCCTTGTTTCCTTACATTCTTCAACGATTCAGCTCTGGGATTATCGTATGGGAACCCTAATTGATCGATTCGAGGAGCACGATGGTCCAGTTCGTGGGATTGACTTTCACAAGACACAACCCCTATTCGTGTCAGGAGGGGATGACTACAAAATAAAAGTTTGGTCTTATCAAACTAGAAGGTGCCTTTTTACCTTAAATGGCCATTTGGACTATGTACGAACGGTATTCTTTCATCACGAGCTCCCTTGGATTATTTCTAGCTCGGATGATCAGACAATCAGGATATGGAATTGGCAGAATCGATCTTTAAGTAAGTACAAACCTGCTGTGACCAAAATCAAGGTATTGATAGCATAAAAAAGTCTGCACCATGACCGGCCATAACCATTACACGATGTGTGCTCAGTTTCATCCTAAGGATGACCTGGTTGTTTCAGCATCTTTGGATCAGTCTGTCAGAGTGTGGGATATCTCTGGGCTACGCAAAAAACACTCTGCTCCAACTTCAATGAGCTTTGAAGATCAAATGTCGAGAAACAATCAAAATCAAGCAGATATGTTTGGAAACACAGATGCGATTGTCAAATTTGTGTTAGAAGGCCACGATCGAGGTGTAAACTGGGTAGCATTTCACCCAACTCTGCCATTAATCGTATCTGCTGGTGACGATCGCCTGATCAAGCTCTGGAGAATGAGTGAAACTAAAGCATGGGAAGTCGATACGTGTAGAGGCCACTTTCAAAATGCCTCTGGCTGCTTATTTCATCCCCACCAAGACCTTATCCTTTCAGTCGGGGAAGACAAGACGATAAGAGTCTGGGATCTCAATAAGCGCACTTCAGTTCAGTCATTTAAAAGAGAGAATGATCGGTTTTGGGTTATTGCCGCCCATCCAGAGATAAATTTATTTGCTGCAGGTCATGATAATGGTGTAATGGTTTTCAAACTCGAGAGGGAAAGACCTGCATCGGCCTTATACCAGAATAACGTTTTTTTTATCACAAAAGATAAACATGTTCGATCCTATGACTTCCAGAAGAACCTCGAAAGTCCGACGCTACTGACGCTGAAGAAGTTCGGGAGTTTATGGGTTCCTCCTAGAACACTTTCTTACAATCCCGCTGAGAAAGCGATCTTAGTCACTTCACCAGCTGATCATGGCTCTTATGAACTCATCAATTTACCCCGGGATGGCTCTGGCTCTATGGATCCAATTGATACTAAGCGTGGCCAAGGAAATGCAGCAGTATTTGTTGCTCGCAATCGATTTGCCGTCTTCAACGCTGCCGGCCAGCAAATTGATATCAAAGACCTCAGCAATTCTACCACAAAAACGATTAAGCCCCCGGTGGGAACTTCTGATATTTATTTCGGTGGAACTGGTCATCTGTTGTTAATTACGCCTACAACCGTCTATCTATATGATATCCAAAAAAAGCAAGCCACAGCTGAGCTCGCTGTTCCCGGTGTAAAATATGTTATCTGGTCAAACGATGGACTCTATGCAGCATTCCTAAGCAAACACAATGTTACGATTGTAACAAAGAACCTAGAGCAAGTTAGCACTCTTCATGAAACAATCCGAATTAAGAGTGCAGTTTGGGATGAGTCGGGCGTTCTTCTTTACTCAACATTAAACCATGTAAAATACACCTTACTCAATGGTGATAATGGGATTGTCCAGACTCTTGACCAAACAGTGTACCTCGTGCGAGTAAAAGGAAGAAATATCTACTGTCTTGATCGAGGTGCAAAGCCAAAGATTTTGAACATCGACCCTACTGAGTATCGTTTCAAGCTTGCCCTGGTGAAGCGAAATTATGAAGAAATGCTTCAAATGATTAAAACATCATCTCTTGTCGGTCAGAGTATAATTTCATACCTACAGAAAAAAGGATACCCCGAAATCGCCCTGCAATTCGTCCAGGATCCCCAAACACGATTTGAGCTCGCGATTGAGTGTGGAAATCTGGATGTCGCAGTAGAGATGGCTAAGAAGTTGGATAAACCCAAACTTTGGACTAGGTTAACTGCCGAGGCTATCGCTCATGGGAACCATCAAATCGTTGAAATGACTTACCAAAAATTGCGGCAATTTGACAAGCTGTCGTTCCTCTATCTCGCAACTGGTGATGTGACTAAATTAACCAGGATGGCAAGAATAGCTGAACACCGCGGTGATTTTACTGCCCGTTTTCAGAATGCATTATATCTTGGAGACGTCGAGGATCGAATCCAGATGTTTAAGTCAATCGATATGTGTAAGTTTCATAGACTCTCTACGTTTGTTTAAAAATCTAATTACACATAGATCCCTTGGCATATGTCGTAGCAAAAACCAATGGCCTGGAGGAAGAATGTGAATCTATCCTTGAAGTTGCCGGTCTTACAGAGGATCAAATCACATTATCAGAGATTGGAAAGCCTCTCTCACTCTGCAAACCCATTATAACCACATTTAAGGATAATTGGCCTACAAAAGCTACATCCCAGTCATTCTTCGAAAAGGCTTTACTTGGTCAAGTAGAAGGTCTTTCAATAGAAGACGAATTAAATGAGACTTCCAATGGCAACTTCCTTGACAATTCTGATGAAGATGGTGGACTAAAGCAAAATGGAAAATTGACAGATGCCGATGATGATGAATTTGTGGCCGACTGGGATATGGGCGATGTCATAATTCCAGAGGTAGACAATGACTTTATTGATAACGAAAATAGTGAGGCAAATTCTGGGAGCAGCGAAGCAAATTTGTGGGCCCGAAACTCACCCCTTGCTGCTGACCATGTCGCCAGCGGCTCATTTGAGACTGCTATGCAACTTCTAAACAGACAACTAGGTGCAGTTCAATTTGCTCCGCTTAAACCTCGATTCTTAGAGATATATCGGGCCTCGAGGACTTTTTTTCCTGTATCATTGGATTTACCTCCTCTAATAAATTTTGTACGTCGAACGGTTGACGAGACGGACCTTCGAAAGGTTCTGCCAATTATCCCTCGCGACATTGAATCTCTCGCCACAAATGACCTTCAGAAAGGTTATACAGCTATGCGTTCCAATAAACTCAATGATTGTGTCGTGATATTTAGAGGAATCCTTCACGCCATCCTCGTCAATGCCGTATCTACAACTTCGGAGGTTGAAGACGCAAAAAAGTTGATTGCAGCGGCGCGTGAATATATCATAGCTGTCAGCATTGAGCTTTCGCGGCGGAATCTTGGAAGTGATGATGAAGTCTCTAAATCACCGGAGAAGCTCAAGCGAAATCTGGAACTTGTCGCTTACTTCACTATCCCCAAGTTAGAAGTTGTTCATCGGCAGTTGGCACTTCAAAGTGCAATGAAAATTTCATATGCAAACAAAAACTTTGATTCTGCACTGAGTTTTGCTAATAGGATACTCGCGAATGGCGTAGCTGCTAAACTTCTTGAAAACGTAAGCAATATTTTCATCTTCATTCTTCACGCGTTGTTAAAACCTATCATACTAATACGTTACAGACCAAAAAAATCAAAGCTCAATGCGAACGGAATCCAAAAGATTCAGTCGAAGTTGAATATGATCAGTTTGCAGAATTTGATATATGCGCAGCCTCTTTCACTCCGATCTATTCTGGCTCTGCATACGAAGTTTGCGCTTTTGATGAAAGCAGATACCATGCATCATACAAGGGTACAGTATGCACGGTTTGTGGCGTTTGTGAGGTTGGAAAGAACGGGAGCGGGTTAAAACTTACAGCATAAAGATTTTTTGAAGGGAAGGCATCAAATGGAGTTTGGAAAAAAAGGAATTAGCCCAAACCGGCTGCTTCATTGTTACATGCGTTTAGTTTCGTGTAATAAAAGATAAATGCTGAGTCGAATAATATTGATCCGAATTGTACAGCAGGACACAGATAGTTGGACGTTTTTATCACCTGAAGTTTTCGAGGTTAAACTGTACAGTATCTTCGTTTGCTTCCCTCGACTAATAATTTATTGATTTGCTGGGCATTTCCACACCCCGACTACATTCTATACTGGGCCTTTGATTATGCAAATTAAGTCAAAAGTTGATGAGCTAAGTATGATTTTTATATCCATTTACATGTCTTTGCAGGCGTCGACGCAACTTAAACAAGCACGAGTCCAAACACACGTAATAAAGAAAAGAAAGGAGAGAGCAATTTATGTCACTGTCACGCATGCTATCGTGGTCTCGAAATACAGAGCCTCTCGCGCGCTTTTCATTCCCGTTCTGTGACAAAGCATATTACTAAGCCAAAATCGGGTTTTGACGGCGAGCAAACGCTGGATGGCGCTTGGTTCCGGGATCGAGCATGTGAGTGGGCTAGGTCTAGAGTGCTCGGCGAGGGAGCTTGTCGCTGGGCTGAGGTGAGGTGACGGGGAAGGGCTGGACCGGGCCGATTAGCCGTTGGGTCGACCCGTATCGTCCGACTCGACGGTCTTTGTGCCTCCTCATTTTGAGAGGGCCGCGCTTAGAGGCGTGCGGTGTGTGCGGACGCCTGTGGCTCGGGATGTTCGCCATTTTAGTGACGATCGATGGGAGGCGACTTGCGTCGAATCATACTACTGAGTGATAGGAGGGTTGGATTGGGATCGATAGAAGGAGGTGCCCTACAGACGACCAAGCCCTGCCGTCAAATTGCCTATCGCATCGCTAATTTGTTATCTCGACGCATTCATGTTCAAAAGTCGGCAAAAACCTTAGGACATTGAATTTAGCTTCATTGTCCTACGTAGCCTTGCCTTTTTGCAGTGTGAATACTGGAATTTCGAAGCTGGATCGATGCCAAAGGCCGTCGAAACAATCAATAGTGGAAGGATGAGTCCCTTGAGCAACATTAATGCACTCTGGGTCCATAAGCCATACATGCTTACCTGCGACGAGCTTTGAAAATGACTCTTGGATAGACTCAGCGATAATACAGATTGACCGATTTTATCAGACGGCAGTCAAGCACACGTGCTTTGGGGTTTGAAACTAGGGCTTTTTCCCTCTTGAGTTCTCGAGATTGCTTCTTTATGTCGTCAAGGCATAATCGGAGTCTGAAATGAACAGCATTTATCTGATTGTCCTCACCCATCTAGGCGCTGGTAAATTCATTCTTGGCCTTCGGGGAATTAAGTTGGAGGGTCGGTAGAGTTGGACGCGATGATTTTGAGTTTTGCCAGTTCGCAACGTAAGAGTTAGAGGTGATCCTTCAGTTACATAGAGAGCTTTTGCACTTAAGTGCTCTTTTTTACAAGTGAAAAGCTGCTACTTAGTAGCCTGTTATTCCTTGTTGGAGTGTTCTTGCTCTCGTTTTGCAGCCTGGTTGGAATTTGCAGCAGCCATAAAAGACTGGAATTATTCTCTTCTATTTCCACTACAGCTCAAAGCTGTTTTTCCCGGTGCATAGTAAGAATCTGTTACGTTCCTGTATCAATTATATAGGAGCGTGGGTAGGTCAAGGTAGTTATGCCAATGCCTAAGTACGGCAATATAGTGATAGATGTCATGAAGTGAATCAGGTTCACCGGGATAATCGTCTTCAAGGAGCAACCTTAAGGTTTGATGAGGGTCAGGTAAAGCGAAGGGTGGCGAATTGAGGACTTAATCGATCCTGCTTAGTCATCCATAATCTACACCTACACAATGTACGGTACGCAGGTTATGTGTAGATCCAGATTATATCCTAACAAGAGTCAGTACGTACCTCGATACCACACCTTGTCTTTTTCCGACTAGCTCTTATCTGTATACATCTTTCGATCGATGAAATTTATCGAATCCAACTGATATATAGATTCCGCAAACATCAAAAATGGCCGAACGAGAGCTCCAAGGTATCCTACGAAAACTCAAGTCCTCCCAAGACTATACCGCCTGCTCCTCGTTACTCTCCAGAGCCAAAATAATCTTACTCAAGCTTCAAGCTTTGATACCTCAGCCATCAACTCCTCAATCAGCACTAGTTCTCGCCCTCGAAGTCTTTGAGCATGGCGCTCTACTCTCTATCAGAGCAAAGGACCCTCTCGCATTCACTCGTTACGTACATCAACTGAGACCCTTCTATGATCTCCCGCCCGAACGCTTCCCCTCAACGTGTCGTGAAAAAAATAAAATCATCGGACTCTATTTACTCCTACTTCTAACCCAGGGAGATTATGCCGGTTTCCATACAGAGCTTGAGGCACTCGAATTAAAGAGGACAACCCACGACCCAGTTGAGGCTGATCGGTTCTTGGGCTACCCAATCAAATTGGAGCGGTGGTTGATGGAAGGCACCTATGATCTAGTATGGAAAGCAATGGCTAGTAGGGAAGTTCCCAGCGAGGAATATAGTGTTTTCAGTGAGGTAATACACAGCACAATCGTATCTCCCCACAGGATGATCAGCTAACGTCATCATAGATCCTTATATCCCAGATTCGTACCGAAATCGCGAACAATAGCGAACAAGCCTATCCCTTCCTTCCAGTCTCATCCACCAAAGATCTTTTATTTCTCGACAGTGAGGGCTCAGTCGTAGCATTTGCGCAAAGTCGAGGCTGGTTAGTTAGAGATGCACGAATATACTTTCCTATACAAGATCTAAAAGTTAGCGCAAAGGAGTACAGCAACGAGAAAGAGCTCAATAAGCTTGTGATTGAAAACACATTAGGATATGCACGGGAACTAGAAACGATTGTATGAGTAAATGTAAAGTCCACAAATATCACCATTTTAATCATTACCTGTACTCTCGGTCGGTGTTGGGGAGCACAATTTCATATCAACCTTCTCATTCAGCATTAGGTCTTGTAAATTCCGTAACTAAATACATGCAATACCTAGCCTCTATCAAGTGCCTTGTCTTATTAGATAGTTCGTGATACATATAAGTTAGGGCTTATTCCCGTTTTGATTATTGTCCGCTGCATAAAATCTGCGTCCCTAGATAGTAACAACTTTGAGTAAAGAGCCAATATGGATCAACTAGAAAAGGCTGTGGATGTTAGATTTTGCAGATTGACTAGAATCAGGTCAATCGTTGGAACAGTAGTCGCGGATGAGCCACGCAAGAGATGACCGACAGACATAAAAGTTCAACTAGCCTCAGTCGTGAGTAAACACCGAGGATTTATCACTTTTTGTGCGTCCTGATCACTTTTCCCGCTGGTCGGTCGGTACGCGCGGATGACGATAGTTGACCGTTGTCACGCGGTTGCGTTGCATCTCAGCGAACGTGCCGTGTGAGAGGTACATGAACGCTAGTGCCCTTCGATGGTGGTCCTCTACAAGCAGTGATATGTGAAGAGAAGTGTGTATTCTTCAGACACCGCGGAGTCGTCGTGCATGTCTGTCCGGGGCGGCACGGTTTGTGGTGTTATCCGTACGTCGGGGACGACATTCGCATAGGTGTACGGAAATAACAAAAGGGAATATATGGTCGAATTTCAGTGCTATCTACTACATTGGTTCGTGCGACCATCGAACATCGCTGTTCGAGCGTGCTTTGAAAGGTCGAGAATGAACGACGTGTATACATGTACATGTCCAAGAACGAAATCGTAATCGGAAATTGCGGTGTCAAAAAAAATAAAAAATTTGTAGCTTCTCTTTGATTGAGCGTGTCATCCTTAGTGCAGGGGCCATGCTAATCTTCTCTGTATCGTTTCAAATTGACCAAATGCCCGTAGGCGAAAGGTGGCCAATTAATAATATTATATACTCTTAATAACAAAAAGGTCACCATTAAATACGAACCAAACTACAAGGACTTGTACATTATTATGATCAGTGTGTTTATTTCATTTTTATCGTAGTGCCCAAAGCCATGAATCCGCTTCGAAATAAATTTTTGATTGTGAGTCTGTTATAAAGGTAAGAGCTTACGGAGGATATATTGACTCAAGGTTTTGGAATGATGATGAGTAGAGTGAGTATTAACTGCTGATATTATTGATATTCAGAACTACATAGATTTACGAGGTAGAAGAGGTATCTTATATACATATATGAGATGGTTAAAGTATCGCTTTGATTTCCCAATTAAGCATCATAGATCCTTCGAGAATCTTCCAACAGGTAGTATGATCTAGAAACACCGCGTTAACAGTGTTCTGTCAGTTACCTGCTCATTCTGGAATCGCCTAGAAAGTTCTACCTTCAGTTCCAGTGATAATTACCCTTATCATCGTAATCTCAACCATCACCAGCACAACAGAGTCTCCTGATCACAATTATAAAACAGATTTGCCATCTCGCGAGGCATGGTCAGTCTCCTAGCTCAGAACCTCAATGTTTATTTGTACTAAGGCAGCGCAATTAATTACAGTGCAAAACTAGCTACTGAGCTGAACAGGCTATTAACCACTATTCATGTTCTAAGTCCCGCCGTCGTGGATGAACAAATCAATCGAGGCAAGTTTGCAAAGACCTGGATCTCGCTGGACCAAAAATCTACACAGGGAAAGTCACTTTTTACATCACGTACTTCGAGAATAAAATTGTTTTAGAATGAAGCAGATAAGGTGAAAATCGGATAGTTCGTGAATCTTAGATTCATGTGTAGACGTACCTAACTAAATGTATTTACTTTGGCTTGTTATTATAATCTCTAGCCAATACAATTTTAGCACCATGGCAATGTATTTGGCGATGAGCGAGCCGGGAATTCGCTCATTAGATTCAAACCGAGATAGACCTCACCGCAAGACGAAACTCCAAATGACTCTGCATCTTCTTCTGATGTAGAACCTTCAATACTTCGCTCGAAGCTATTTCGCACAGTTTCCATAGTTCCATATTCTCTTTATCATTCAATTTGCGTACATGTAATTGAATTTTTATTCTTATGCCACGGGTTCACAAGGTCAAAGAATCCCATTATTTAAAATGGGTCAATGTAATCCTCGACCTTCAGGAAAAGAAGTGACGAGCACCAAGTTTGATTTTTTATGAGAGATATTTAACGATTGTATGTTGAGACTGGATGTAAAAATTTTAAAGAGAAAAGGCGATTTTCTCATCATATAGACGTTGTTCGTGGCCTGGATCATCAAGGCTGCGTGAGTAGACATGCTGTAAAGTCCGACTCAACTATTTTCTGTTACATGTGGTGATGGTTTTGAAAATGTTGTATTTGTTATTTCAACTTGAGGAGGAGTAGGAGGAAGAGGAGGAGCGTGTTGTGAATGAGTCTGAGAAATTTCAGAATCCGTTTTTAATTTCAGGACTAATCTGAACGCACTGTTGCCGTTAAGATAATATCGATGTAGTTTCTTACTTCGTATAAATCCAAGTCTTTCGTAAAGCTTCATCGCAGGAATATTCGTCTCTTCAGTCTCGAGCACCACTTCATCCGCTCCTCGTGCAATCATTGCATCGATTGCTTGCTTGACTAATTCTGTAGCTATCCCATAATTTCGATGTGCCGAGGAAACGGCGAGCATCGCAATGTAGCCTCGTAATGTACTTGGAGCATGGGACGTGTGTGTCTCGAGCTTGGATATAATTACTCCAATAAGGTCTTGAGAGCTGGGTAACAGAGCCTAATGAGGGGTATCAGTTGAAGAGGAAATCGAATGATATCGACAACACATTGTTGGAAAGTATAAAATTACCATGAAACAAAGATCATCCCATTGATGAAGGAAATATCGATATACATAAATACTGTATGGCTCGCTCAAGTCCTTCGATATGAGAGCTCGCACAGAGGATAAATACGTCTTTTCAAGATCATGTTTGTATTGAATGTATTGAACGTTTTGAAGCTCAGCAGGTCGACGTTTCTTTTCTTGTAATATCTTACTTTCCGCCATAGAAGAGTAATAAGAAGAAGAAGAAGAGAGAAATTATATGCCTACATTAATCCACAAGAAGAACAAAGATAAAATGGGGGGGGAGGCAAGGCCACGCCAGCTTCGTCATCATGCGGCAGGAAACTGGTTTATTGACATCAGTACATGAATTCGTCTTTCCGATTAAATCGCACAACACCCCTAAACTTTCTCCGCCAATATGGTCTCTCTTTCACGCAGACGCCTCTCTGGTGTAGACTCGCTTTCGAAAGGTAGAGGTGTTGAACCTTGCGCAGAAAAACAGGAGAAACCTGAAGTGACAGCCTCTACAGTCCAACCTTTACCGCAGCATGATTCTGGGCAGCATCATAAATTCAAATCAGATCAACGCAGAAATAGTCTCATATTTATACTCGGAGGCCTTATTGGTATCTTATTGGCGGGTTTCTTTGCAAACCAAAATGATCTCATCTATCTTCCTGAATTCGGTGATTTCAGTATGGACAGTCTGTTAGACGTGTTGCCTGCGGGATTTATGACCGATGCAAAAGATTTGTTAGTAAGTATTGAACTCTCGTTTTTAAAATACTGTGTTAATAAAATCGTATAGATATCAGAGAGAGATGCTGTTAACTACGATTCGTTTTCTGTTGGACTTAATCTTGTTGCCCAAGGCGTCCGCGCAAAGCATCCTGTGATCATGATTCCGGGTGTTATTTCAACTGGATTGGAGTCATGGGGCACGACAAATAGCTCGAGACCATATTTTAGGAAAAGGTTATGGGGAAGCTGGAGTATGATGCGCGCATTAGTCCTGGATAAAGAGGGATGGAAAAAGCATATCATGCTGGATAAAAAAACAGGACTAGATCCAGAGGGAGGGATTAAATTGCGTGCAGCTCAAGGGTTTGATGCAGCTGACTTTTTCATCACAGGTTATTGGATTTGGAACAAGATCTTGGAAAATCTAGCCACAATTGGCTATGATCCCACAAATAGTTACACTGCTGCATATGATTGGAGGCTTTCATATGCAAACTTGGAAGTCAGAGATCAGTACTTCACCAGGTTAAAGAGATACATTGAAATGTCATTCCAGGTATCAGGAAAGAAGGTGGTCCTAGTGTCACATTCTATGGGAAGCCAGGTCCTTTTCTATTTCTTCCACTGGGTCGCTGCCCCCAATGGAGGCAATGGGGGAGATGGCTGGGTGGAGATGCATGTTGATTCCTGGATTAATATTAGTGGCTCCATGTTAGGCGCTGTTAAAGGCCTTCCTGCAGTTTTATCGGGGGAAATGAAAGATACAGCGCAACTCAACGCATTTGCTGTGTATGGATTAGAGAAATTTTTGAGTAAAGAGGAACGTGCAGAGCTGTTTCGGGCGATGCCCGGTATAAGTTCAATGCTACCAATGGGTGGCAATGCTGTCTGGGGCAACGCGACCTGGGCACCTGATGATTTACCAGGGCAAAGCTTTACTTACGGGAACTGTCTGAATTTTAGGCAAGACAGTTCTCCAGAAAATCATCAGAATCTGACTGTAGAAGAAGGTATTTCGTACCTGATAAATTCTACAGAGAGTTGGTATCGGGAGCAAGTCCATGGAAGTTACTCTCATGGTGTAGCTCATACTTCAGCTGAAGTGAGCCAAAATGAAAACGATCCAAAGAAATGGATCAATCCGCTAGAGACAAGGCTGCCTCTTGCTCCAAGCCTCAAAATTTATTGTTTCTATGGTCAGCTCTCCGCAGATCTTTGAACTTAAAACAAATTTGACATTGTCTAGGGATCGGTAAACCGACTGAACGCTCCTATTTCTATCATCCTTCTGAACCATCTTCGTCTCTAAGGATAAAGATCGATACTTCGTTAACGATGGACAAAGTTGATCACGGTGTAATTCTTGGTGAAGGGGATGGTACTGTCAACCTGATCTCAAATGGTTATATGTGCAATAAAGGCTGGAAAATTCATCGTTATAATCCATCGAACATCCAAATCAAGGTCTATGAGATGCCTCATGAACCCTACGGGTTCAATCCACGTGGCGGTCCAAATACAGGAGATCACGTAGATATCCTCGGTCGACAGAGTCTGAACGACATGATTCTTAGAGTCGCTGCCGGAAAAGGCGAAGAAATCAGAGACAATATTATTAGTAATATCAAGCTTTACTCTGAGAGAATCAAGATCAAAGAAGAAAAGGAATACTTATGATACTGCTCTCAAAAGGTATCGAGAGGTATACTGCCATAGTCTTCCATCGCCAAATGTCTGTGCCCTAAGGATTCAGTAAACTATTGCCATAATAAAAATATCAAACGGGACTTGCTCATGCAGCGAGATTGATATTCTACCAGGCCAGACTGGACATCGTTGGATACTTTATCAAATAATTAAAACATGTTAGCTTCCTCGCGAGGAACTGGAAATCAAGTTAATATTATCTTGGAAATCTGGCACCTAACGATACATCAAGTTGAACATTATCGCCTTCATTCCTCCCAAAAAAACAGTCGTCATTAACCTTGAATCAAGGAATCGAATCATTTGGCTTTCAAATTAGAATCAAAATAAGTGAACTGCTCAATGACAAATTCTGAGTGTTACTCTTCTGAGATTATAGAGATTTTGTCTATTTTGATAAGAGAATTAGAGTTGCTTGATTATACGACTCAATTTCCGATTCACAATCACGAACGACATTTGACTTCAAAATCAGACGAATCTTTTTGCGCAAATTCGGGGTTAGCGACGCAGCATTTCTCGTGATTGGATTTACAAAGTTGTAGAGCTAACATTCGGCTACAACTCTTCTTACGTCTGGCTCAAAGATCTTTACCCCTTTCAGACTAATTGATCCGAAGACCTCGTTGTGACGAATACGATGATGACTTTGCTTTAAGATGAGGAAGCCATTTTTAATCCAAGAGGAGTACGAGATTCAGCGAAATCTTCGTCATATTTATTATGATATCTACTGACCATAGTAGTTGAATGAAAATTTTACGCAGTAACGTTAAAGCTTTGGGCTTTATGTTTTATCACTCGCAAAACACAACCATCGAATAAAATTTCTCGTGTTCGGTAAAGATACTTTCCTAGCTAGAAAGGCCCTCTAAAATATTAGAGCGGATTGGTCGATGTTCTAAGGCTCATAAAAATATTGAGCTAGGCATTATATGACACCTATTTTGTACCTAGCCTATTCGGAAACCTACACGACCCATAGTTTGCTCTATAGCTTGTTATGGCGGATGTATCACCGAAGGACGTAGATAGAGAGAGAAAAAAACTACTGTCGGGCTTACAGGCCAGCTATTTTTAGCAAGAAGCCTCGTAACTAGTGGCTTTGTCGAAACAATTATCCAGCAGCCATACACTCGTAACGGCTCTTTGGTTGAATGAGGAAAAGGAAAAAATGGGGTATCGTAGTTTCTCTGGGTGAGTATTTGAAGTGAAGCCTGTGAAGTTATCTGTAAAAGTATGAAAAATTCGAGAAGAATGTACCATCTATAAGTATCAAAGGATATACATGTTTTGGTCTAATGCCTATATTTCTATGGATCATCACCGTTATCTCCAACCCTCTGGCATTTTTCAGTGCCTCACTCTGTCGTAATGATGCCGAAAGACCATCTGACTTGCCAATTTTTGATCTCTATTGTTAATAGCTGCTTCATTGGGGGCATGTCCCCTTAAAATATCGTACGAAGCGATGTGGAATCGTCGTACGTAATTGTCGGTTCTCGGTTAACATCCGACTATTTCGCTGTCGCTCATAGTCGGCGTATTTGAGGGCAACGCCTCCACTCGTTCGCATTTTCAACGCTTGCCTGTACTGCTGCGAAAGTGGGGCGTTGCACCTAGGTACGATCGGATTCTGCACGGGTAAGTTAGCGACTACGGGCATGTGACACGTTTTTTTGCACTCTTTCTCGGTGACCATTTAGCGACTGCGGAGATGTGACTCCCGAATGTTTAATGAATCTTGGCATTTGCATTTACACGGACAATTGTTTTGTCGCATGGAAAGGCTTTCGCGCACGTCGCGTTATCCATCAAAACACAATAAAATTAGGGTCATGTTCTTCCCACCCCATGTCGCATGTTCACACCGGTGTTAAAATATCGACGTAGTCCAGCCAACCCCCCAATTGAAATACAAAAACGAATTCATAAGTGTCGCAATGTGTGATCGTGAGAACGCGGTGGCACATCCGCACAATCGATCACGACGTTTGCCATGACTGGTTATGGAATATCTTCTGGGGTGACCTTTTTCTGTTTCCTAGAGTAAATTTTCTATGCTCTATGAATGTAACTGTAAATCTACATTAAATACTCGTCATACGCTCAACTTATTTGTACATGCTTAAGAAAACCAACTCGTCTTGCTTATCTACATTAAGAGATGAATTAAGTGGGATAAATAGAGCAGCAGTTTTTAAAGATCTTATTCATCTCTGTACACCACACGCTGCGGACAAATTCTAGAATTATATCCTGTTGACCTACAAGTTGCACAGCGTCTTTCCCTGACTAAATCTTGGGATATCTCAAAGTCCGGTGAATCTCGACGATTTGAAGAGCTGTTTATATTTCCCCGAGATTGACGAGGTCGTGATGCGGTCGAACCAGACGGTCGCCCCCTAGATCGTTGGATGCTTGGGTTATTGATTGGTGGCGGGTTAAGCAAAGCAAGCTGGTTCAGTTGTTCCATCGTTTGATGTTATTGAAAAGGCCCCCAGCTCTCATATCTCTCTCACTGCTTGTAAAATAGGAGATATTGCTTTTTGCACGACTGCAACAGGTTCCTGTCCAACGACATCTAAACGCCAGATTGGATAAAACTCATTGACGGTCAATGGTTCGTTGTTTTCTTGCAAATATTAGGTGCGATGCTGACAAGGCAGTCCCATCGTATTTTTAAGCACCTAAGCGTAAGCTCTGTCAGAGGGTTCCTGGATAAGATTATACTGTTCAAGTACATTATCCAGGGCGAATGTCGAAACGTGCCGTACTACGTTCGTAAATAGAGCTATTCTATGATAATGAAATACACGCATGCGCTCTTGAGAGAGTGGAGCGCTGTGATTGGCCACTTGTGCCTGTATGGATGGCTTGGTAGATTCGAGCATGTACGTCACGTAAGTCACGAGTTGATACCTGGATATAGCTCTTATTCATATAATGCATACCCTCAGGACGGGATGATGTGAGGTTCCCGAAGTGAAAGAAATTGTTGTTCGTGTAAGCATGAACAAATTTCTCCTTGTAAATAAGCCAAGTTTCACTAATATAGCTTAGCATCACTGGGAGGCTCACGTAAACTTCCCGGAGTTTTCCAACGTTTTCTTCGTAACTTTGAGTGGACAGAGATTCAATAACCTTTGTCCAAGCACTCAAGCACTTCGCCCAGTCATCCTCGCTTACAAATTGCTTGCGACAATTGTTAAGTACATTCTTCTGAATTTGCCAGACACAAAGGTGTGCCATGTTCGGTAGAAGAGTTTCATTGGAATTCATAAGAGCAAGCTCTCTATCCGTTGTAATTGTCACAGGTAGTCTATCGGAGAAAAGGCCGATAATATTTTCAAGAGCCCACTGGTAATCATGCTCGCGTTCATGTCTGAGAAATGCAAACGCAACACTGAAAGACGTGTTGAAGCTCGTCGTTCCAAGGATGTGAAGCAACGGCATTTTGAAGCGGTTGGTCTTATAGGTACAATCTATAACCAAAGTGTATGGATACCTTCGGAATAACTCCACAGATTGCGAGCATGAAAATAATAGATGGGTGAGTCTATTTTCTCCAACTCTTTGTATTTGACAACTCCATCCAGGTCCAGGCTGATGCAAATCATCGAGCAGTACCTCCAGGGATGTCCACCCCATAAGCTCCTCATCTCTCTGATTGCGGCGCTTATTGTAGATGTTTCTCGGTGTCGCTAGAACAGTTGGATCTTCTTCGCGTAAGCAATTCAAATTTTGTTTCGGAGGAACACCTGATTTTAAAAATTGTCGAATTGTTGTCCTCTGGGAAGAGTTTAAGCGCCGTGCTGTAGGATGGCCTCTCATGTCGGAAGAGGGCTCATGATTATGATCAGCTAAAGTGATGCGGAGAATTCATGTGCTGTCTTTCTGGAGGCGCGCTGTTAACCTGAATGGGAAATCTACAAGCCTGGTTGCAGATTCGCGCTTTTTAATGCTGCCACTTGCTACTCGAGATCAAAAGCAACCACCTCTATCACACTTTATGTCTATCTTACGTTTGTCTGAGCGAAGCTTTGAGACTGCATAGCCTTGCTCATGCGCATAGTCGCGTACAGCACGCATCAGAGCGACATCATTCGGATATGAAGCTTCAAGAGGTAGTAGCATAGTGATTGCAGATTCGGAAATAATGTTCTATTATTCTTTTCGCAAAGGAATAATCAGAACTTGATTGAAATTAGCCTGAATAGTCACCAAGAGTCAGAGTATAGGGAGCTTTTAATTCGAGTTACTGTGTATATTTCTCTGTTAGTTACTGAAGGGTGCCCTTAGTGAAAAAGGGTAGAAATGACTACTTGATCAGATCGTAGAGAGAATTGTGGATTAGTGAAGACCTTGGTTCAGTAGTCAGGAAAGTAAATATATATAGGCAAACAAACGTCAATTAATTAGTATTTGGGGGGACCGTGCTACATGTAATATTGTTTGAAGGAATTTATAGTTATACGGCTGGGTGGATTTAAATCCGAGATACATGGGGTGGAAAGAACATTACCCTTTATTAATTGTATGGCTTATTCGGGAAATATATCTGCCGCTAAAGGTGAATGCTACCTTAGCGGAACCCTGGGTTTTCGTGTCATGTTAGGAAAGTGGCGAGACGCGATTTAATGGTTGTGAAATCTTTCATCACGTGTCATGTGGGAAATCTCAGGCAAGATTTTCTAGAAAAAGGCTTTTGTACACAACATCTTAATGCGGTCGTACATTTTGTAGCCGCGGCCAGATATACTTTGTATTGTGCATCTGCGCACACTTGGCCGGGAATTAAACATTCCCCAGCAGCTCTAGACCCACTTGGGTTGCTTGTGTAGATAATTTCGATGTAATTAGACAACTTGACACGCTTGGTGGCTTGCAGCCGCGCAAGCACGCCAATCGTCCCATGGGAGACAAGAGGCCGGGTCAATCCCGCGAGCCTACTTGGCGTTAACCGTTGATAATAATAATAATAATACACAACATCTTTCTGGGTAGAAAGAAATATTTTACCGACAGATTACAAAATCTTACATAATCTTATGTATCCTTGTAAAAGCTTACACAAGCATTACACGAAAACCCAGGGTTCCGCTAAGGTATTAAGCGTTTGTACACTCGAGGGTATTTTAGCAACCCCCTATTTTTAAACCCTCCCATGAAGTATCTTTACATAATCTGCTCGCACGCATTTATCGTACCTAGTACGGAATAACCCAGTGGCCCGCTTGGAGACTTGACCGCTTTGTGGTGGGCCTTTCTTCGAGCCCGGGCGCAACTTTTTCATTACCCTCGAAACCACACTTATTTTTTGGACGACTTCGTTCATTGTGCACCCTTCATCAACAGGGTTATAGGTGACGACAACGAAGACATTGCCGGCGATCGACTTGGCGACTAATTGATCCTCGTAGTCAGCGGGAACAGGCGGCATCAGGGCAACGGAAGCGCACTTACGTCCACGGTATGGTTCTCCCTTCTTTATGGGGAAGATGAACTTGTTGCGGGCTCCATCCTTGGTGTAGGCCCTAGGAAAACGCGTCGTGCCGTACGTCCGTCGATTGTCCATCAGCAAGCGACAGGCCTTTCGCACTGCTTCCCTGCAATCTGATGGCGGGTATACTTTGCCGTTGGGACAGGTGTATTGGTCTTCGATTTTGAAATCGGGCTGCTGCGCGGGATCCACCGCGCAACAAAAAATTGCGCTGAGGAGAATCAGCAGATATGTTAGTCGCTGCATGGTCGTCGTTCAGAGTGCTCGGGATCTAGATGAAGAGAGAAGACTCGGGCGGGTTGGTGGATGAGTGTCTTGCTCCGTGGCACACACTCCTTGAGCTTATAATATATCATTGCCCGTGGCACCCGCTTCATTTTACATAGATGAACCTGATACTGGTGAGGGTATAAGTATCCACCCGTCATACATCAGCATCCCTGTTGGATTTATTTGCACCCGAGTAATCGCTTATATCCTGTAATTCAGGACAAATGTACTGCCGCGCTAGAAATAAATAAGTTAAGTAAGAGTAATGAGTCGTGATATACTACCCCCCCTTGAAAGTTGATTCTGCCAGGCAAATTGGAACCCGTGATGATTATGACAAAAATGGAAAGCAACATAATTAATGTGTCATGGTTTTTGATTGGATTTCAATCAACCCGATCAGGAAACTCAAGGGCCCATGCAGGTGACCAAAGCTTTATTATTTACATGAGGGAAAACCTTTCGGTAAAAACCCTTCGATTTTGCCCGATTTACCTTCAAGAAGTGCGATACACTGTACATCCAGTGTGAATTCCGTCCTATCCCTTTCTTGCTCTGTGCATGATATCCCGCATCACCGCCTCCACTTGACTACCAAGTTGAAACCGCTCTAGGTATCCTTCGTCAAAGATGCACTGTGTAATTCTAGCCACGTCTTCTGGGTAATGTGTCATGGTTGTTAAACAACATAAACAACTGAGTCACTTTCTGACCATTTATTTATTTCTTATTTTTTTTGACAGATTTGAAGCTTTACAACTGTCGGAACTATTCAGGTCAAATATATTTTGGGGATCTTTGTTTGTAGATAAATTGCCTTGGATAAAGCTACGGACTGATTCATGTCAGGGAGTTAAATATTTCGAAGTCTCGAAATAGCGGCGTCGACTGACTCGAGCGTATGACTGTTTCCAATTGTCTTGGGGCGAAAAGGGGCTCGGCTAATTAAACGAAGATTATGAAATATATATACGATGAACATCCCAGGAGTCAGGAAGGACAGAGATTAATTGATGAATGCATTTATACCCGTTATTGTTATCTGATTTTACTACAATCCGCTTGTATTCCAAGAACATTATTTCAGGTTAATTTTGAAATGCAGAAAATATTATTATACAAAGATACCTTAACATAGATTACAATCGTCAACCACAGTCTACCTATCCATATCTTTTTCTATTGTTCCGCCTCACCCACAGGAAATTTGCCACTGAAATATTCGTTGTGAGCTAGTTGGGCAACGACTAACGACGTTGAGTGAGACTCCTGTTCATGTTCGACACGCGGAGTGCCATGCCTCAAAATTGATGGAATATTCTTGTGCCGAGAAAGCATACTAGTACGCCTAGTTCGAGCCACTCATTGCCTGTCGTACGCCCTGGAATAAGCTTGGTGCTTACGTCCGAAATTTCGCCGCCGTTGCTAGACCATGTAATCGAGTAAAGAAGATCAGGAATTTGTTGTTCGAACCAAGGGGCGGCCAAACAGAGTGCCAGTAAAGGTAAAAATCGTTCAAAGTTAGACCTGTACGAATAGGTTCAGTTAGCTTAGTAAATTTGGAGGATCGCGGACAGAACACTTTTATTCTCAGAAACCATCTCCCAAATTAAACTAAACACCAACGTACAGTTGAACCTGTCTGAATGTACCGGTGCAAATCGTGCTCCCATAGTTTCGACTATTTCGCTGCTCCTCATCTTAAACGTATTCTTGCTGTTTGTGGATCTCCTAGGACTGAAAACTTTTTCCTCCGGGATTACATGGTGGAGCTCCCCTGAGATACTTGCAGATATGCTGGCAATAGCTCTCGCACGTCAAATATTATTTTCGATGTTTCCAATTTAACCGAAGTACAGGTTGACAAGAGGTTTTTCGATGGCAAAACAATTCATCTCTTCAGACACATGATGAATGGATGTAGACACCGCCGATTGATTGATTGATTGATTGATTGATTGATTGATTGATTGATTGATTGATTGATTGATTGATTGATTGATTGATTGATTGATTGATTGATTGATTGATTGATTGATTGATTGATTGATTGATTGAT
>JAKRRZ010000033.1:0-42271 GCA_022627015.2 Podosphaera aphanis
GGGATATCTACTGTGTTGGTGCAGCAGTCTCGCAAAAAATAAAATCCAGTCGGTTAAAAGAAAATTCTGGATGCTGCTGCCTACTTATGGCCGGGATGTATACAAGAGTTTAGCCCTTGCAGTGTCGGGCGTGCGGGGACAGGCGGGCGATCCCCCCTCTTCATTTGGATTTGAGGGAGGCCATCTGCCTGTCCCGCACCCTCGACACCGCAGGGCTCAACTTTTCATGCACAAACAGCTAAAATCTTGTACATATCTTCCGTCTATCAGTAGGCAGCAGCACACAGGAGCTTCTCTTATCTAACTGGATTTTATTTTTCGCGAGACTGCTGCTCCAAACCCAGTAGATATCCGTGATTTGAGTTCCGGTTCTGAAAAATACACTTTGTGAATAATTCATCGGGTGGATATAGTTTGAAAACTTTAAATTTCCAAGCCTCTAGGGAAGGGGTTTGCCAGCCTACGTTACAAAGGCCTGCGGGAAAAGCATGTATGCAGCCGGGAGAAAGTCTTGTATGCTGGTGCGAGTTGATAGCCAGATAATCTTCACAAGACTTTATGTTTCTAGCATGGGTCAGCTAGGCCATATGACGACCACACCACAGGTGGGCGTCTAACGCACGAACAGTCTAAGCTTTGTAAACATCATCCGCCCGTCAATGTGCAAAAGTGGTGTCGGATGGTGTAGTGGTATACCGTCCAGGCCAGTCTTCCAAGTAAGGATTGGGTAGCCTGAACATCTACCCCACTCGAGACAGAAGATCGCTGGTTTGACTCCTGCAGACCTTACTTTGCTCAGGAAAGCTACGATGATGATGGTGGCATGTCTGGATTATTCAAGATTTTTTGAGAGGATTCCCTTGAGTGAGTTTCACGGATGGTATCGTTGTTGAAATTAGTTCTACTAAATTGTATGATCTGCAAGGAATGTAACTTGTAGAGACATTACTACTCTGGTTATCATTCTGCGCTATGACCGTTGTATGTCATATTATACGTTAGTCCGTATTGACACACAATCACCAACTAGTTTTATTAGATAATTTTGTAAATAGATAGGGCTATAGTTTGGGGTGGGAGTAATCAACAACTCCCATTTTATTTCCTCTCTACAGCCACCAAATTGTTCCAACTTGATCTATAGTGAAACACCAAGCCTAACAAGCGTTAAGATATTCCTCAATAGCGCATACAATATTTCTACAAAAGTTCGGTAGGGGTGAAGAAAAAGCCGCCTGCCACAACCGTAGTGATTCTTGTAAATGATATCCGTGGCATGATGTTCATCACGACTAGATCATCACTGTATTTGACTGAAGTCGACACCTTCGTGGGCCATGGGGCGCCAAATCAGGATAAAAGACAAAACAAAATATACGAAAGTGTTCGGAACTTTTGCTCATCTCTGTTTTTTCTGCAATCCAGCCTGACAAATACATCTTTTTAGTTTCGAGGTTTAAATTTTTCAAATCATGCCTACAGAATCACAATAGGATCGCTAGCTGTGGGTAAGTAAGTGCCGATTTGTCAGAGTCAAGAAGTTGTCCTTTCTAGGTCTACGTGGAGATGCTTTACGTACAATCTAAAAGTGCGTTGTGAAGGTATCAAATTTCAAATTCTTTATCACCTTCGGGAGACGGTACCATGTAGTGAAGACTGGCCTGAATGTCGTACGTATTGCTGGGGTGATAAAATCTAATCCCCTCATCGCAAAATGAGAGTTTCGAGCTGAGGATGTACAGTCACACGACATGTACAACAGTGTGCATCAGCCGTGAATCGAACACGGGGCCCATCGATTGTGCTTCCATTTGGCAACGATGGATTTTACCACTAAACCACTGATGCTTATTGGTAGGCTAGAATGTATGAACAATTATAATCTGTTGCAAAATGCATAGAATCTCCGTCTCACATAATTCGGGTAACATAAGCCCACCATGAGCGACGGAATTACTTCGATTGTTTACCGCAAGGAAGTAGAATATTATTATCTGATAGCTAGACACGTATTACAAAGCGACCTTGCCTGGGTCTATAGGTAGGATCGCTACCACTTTAAGTGTACATGTAAATGACCAGCTCCTAGATGTCCAACGTCACGGAACATTTAGACGTTATCCCCGTGTAAATGCTATGAGGTATGATATAGTGTGCAAATTCCTAATCTCCCTATACAGGCTTAAGACATTTTAAATGAGACTTTTTCCACTCTGAGAAGTGAAGTTTAGCTAGTAACCTCTTCAGCTGAATGTATGATCCTCCGACGGGTACTTCAGCAATAATACATGTAGTTGGAAGTTCACCAGAAGAATGACATCAGAGCCAAGGTCAAGAAATAAAGCCCCACCGCAGCGCAATCATAAAGAATCTTGAACGAACCGATCGATGGGGTTACAGGGTTTTACCTTAATTCCGACGGTCCACCTAAGCTCCGATCATTTCGGGGGGGCTCCCCATCAGCCGAAACCAGCAAGGCTTGGCGAAGCCGTGGTTGCGCCGCTAGTAGAACTAGGGTCGGGATTTTCCGTCCCCATCCAAAGATTCCTTGGCCGAGGTGATTGCCGTGAGCTTATTCCAAGGTGAATTCAACGAGAAATTCAGGTACTATTTAAACTATTCCATCTGCTCCAATTGTGTCAGTATATCTGTTTTCCATCAGTAGTTTCTTTATTTATCCCTTTTTCGAAATTTCAGCCATGACTTCAGGCTTAATCACGAGAGAACATAAAAGGACTTGGTGGAAAGAGGGTGTTATCTACCAAATTTACCCTGCTAGCTTTAAGGACTCGAATGGCGATGGACTTGGTGATCTTCCCGGAATTTTATCCAAAATCGACTACATCGCAGACCTAGGAATCGATATTGTTTGGATTTGTCCTATGTATGCATCTCCTCAGCATGACATGGGCTATGATATTTCCGATTATCAGGCTATTCATGCACCTTATGGCACCATGAAAGACATAGAAAACATTATTGATGCGTGTCATAAGCGTGGCATGCGATTAATCCTCGATCTCGTGATCAATCATTCATCAGATGAGCACGCCTGGTTTCAGGAATCCAGAAGCTCCAAAGATAACCCCAAAAGAGACTGGTACATATGGCGACCTGCAAAGTACACCAAGGATGGGGTACGAATGCCACCTAACAACTGGAAGGGCTACTTTGGGGGTAGTGTCTGGGAATGGGATGAACCTACT
Organism: Podosphaera aphanis; assembly: GCA_022627015.2. Classification (NCBI taxonomy): domain Eukaryota; kingdom Fungi; phylum Ascomycota; class Leotiomycetes; order Helotiales; family Erysiphaceae; genus Podosphaera; species Podosphaera aphanis. The sequence goes on from JAKRRZ010000033.1 coordinate 3,207, forward strand.
CAGGAGTATTATCTTCATTTATATGCAAAGCAACAACCCGATTTTAACTGGGAGAATGAGACGTGTAGAAAGGCACTATTCGAAAATTCCATGGAGTTTTGGCTCGACAAGGGCGTTGACGGATTTCGAGTGGATTGTGCCAATAATTTATCGAAATTTACCGATTTCCCTGATGCACCGATCGTTCTTGATACCTTTGAGCAACCTTCATCACATCTTACTGTCAATGGACCACGAATTCATGAATATCTTCGAGAAATGGGTTCAGTACTCTCGAAATACGATTCAGTGTCAGTGGGCGAAATCCCGTTTACCTATGATCCTCAACAAGTACTTCGCTATGTCGGTGCGTCAGAAAAGCAACTGAGTATGGTTCTACAATTCGACTTTGTAGATCTGGGCCATGGAGACGCACTTAAATATAAATATACCGAGTGGAAAATCTCTCAAATGAAAAAAGTACTGGCAAACTTACAAACATTCATCGAGGGAACTGATGGCTGGACAACAGCTTTTTGCGAAAACCATGACCAAGGCCGTTCCGTATCTCGCTTCACATCCGATGCTCCAAAATGGAGAGAGAGATCTGCAAAACTTCTGGCAATGTTGATGTGTGCGACAACAGGAACGCTATTTGTCTACCAAGGACAGGAGATTGGTATGATTAATGCGCCCAAAGACTGGACAATCGATGAGTATAGAGACCTTGAGAGTATTAATTACTTCAATGAGAGGGTGGCCGCTAATCCCGATTCGGTCGAATCAACTATGAAAGGTCTTCAAATACTCGCAAGAGACCACTCGAGACTTCCGATGCAGTGGGACGACTCAGAATTTGCTGGATTCTCAACGAAATCTCCCTGGATGCGGGTTCATCCTTCTTACAAAGAGATCAACGTGTCATCCGACACAAAAAACACATCTTCCGTCCTAAACTTCTGGCGGAAGATGCTGCAGATTCGAAAGAAGTATAGGGACATATTTGTCTATGGAACTTTTCAAGGGCATGATATGGAAAACGAGAAGACGTTTGTCTTTGGGAAAGCGGACAACAAAGCCGTTGTGGTACTGAATTTCACCGAAAATGAGCAAACATTTACGATGCCTGTCGATGGAAAATGGGAGTTACTTGTGGGCAATGTGGGAGGAATAGATCCAAAGAAGTACAAGTTACAGGGTTATGAGGGGAGAATTTACTTGAGGGTTTGAACGCTAGCCGCGAATCACGTGTAATATACTATAGACTCAAAACGATCAACATGTATTCTTAGGAGGATTAAAGATATGATCCGATGTATTAATGACGAGATATCATCGAAAGATAAATCTTAGATATTTCCCGTGCAACGTGTACGACTGACCCTGATCAGTAGCTTAACGCATGTGCAGTGTTCACGGGTCGTTGAAGTTGAGAAGTAATTTTTGTGCTACGTAGCAGCTCTCTCAATATCAGGTTTACTGAACATTGGTTGTTGCTGAGGAGACATGTCTTTGGTCAACGGATAACGTGTGAAATTCTCCCATGAGACGTGAGAGCTCCTGCAGTGTCAGCGTCCCTCAGTCACTCAAACTTGGAAACTGAAGCCAGAGGAAGTACCCCACTGGTCCTCTCAACCGTAGATCATTACGTGTCAGAGGAAAGATCCAAGTCAAAAAGCCTTTGACTGCCCAGGATGCTTCATCATGGCGTGGTGTGATCACACAACGCCCTGATATCTTGTCCTAGCACGTGGGTTCAGGCTGCTAGACGACCATCACCCGATCTCTCAATGGTTGTGGAATTGATGCGCATCAAGCTTCCTCCGGGTTTAAAACGCCCTGGGTCGCATCATTTAAGGCGATGCCTTCCTCTCTCCGTCCTCCTTACCCGACGGTTCGTTCCTCGTCGAATCCCAGACACGCACCAACATCCTTCCGACATTAAAGCCTCCTGTCGAATATCTACATCAAGGTAGTGTACGGTACGTGAGGACTTGAAAATGCTCATTGTCGTCTCGGTGGAAAGGTGTAGTGGACTGGATGAAGGAGCTGTAGTGACGTAGTTGGGATGGGAGTCGAGCCCTGACGGAGAGAACGCATAATACCCGCCGTAAGCCTCTGGGTTTCTTTTGCGCGGCGATCTTAGGCGCAACTCACATACTGGGCGTTTCCGACCGGCGCTGCGTGAGTGGAAGACTTCGAGAAGGAGTGTCAGTCATCCGAATCACGTAAATAATTGTGATTGATGATTATGCATTATTCCGTTGCGTCGTCCTATCCCTGACAACCACTCCAGCGTCGCACCATGGGACTACCTACTGCGAACACCGGCCACGATCTGGCCGAACAGATTAATCGGGATGAAAAGAATAAATACGTGAAAGGTATTTACAGAGATAATATTCTTCATTGATTCCGCTGCTAATGCCTGTCAGGTAAAAAACTAGGTGAGGGAACCTATGCAAATGTCTACCTGGGACACCTACGCACATCTCCCACCACTTTTGTGGCGATAAAGAAAATCAAGGTGCAAAAGGAGTACACGGAAGGCCTCGCGCCTGATGCGATTCGAGAGCTGAAGCATTTGCGTGAACTCACACATCCCAACATCATCTCGCTACTCTCCGTCTTCACTTCCAAAGACCAAAACCTGAATCTCGTCCTCGAGTTTTTACCCCTCGGTGATCTAGAAATGTTAATTAAAGACACAGATAATATACGTTATGGCGCTGCTGATATCAAAGCTTGGATGGGTATGCTGTTGCGTGCCGTCTGGTTTTGTCACGAGAACTTTGTGCTGCATCGAGATATTAAACCCAACAATCTGTTAATTGCGGCCGACGGCGAGCTCAAACTGGCCGATTTTGGTCTGGCACGATCCTTTTCTGATCCGTATAGAGTGATGACATCGAATGTCATCACGCTGTGGTATCGCCCTCCAGAATTATTATTTGGCGCCAAGCATTATTCCGGCGCCGTAGATATCTGGAGCGTTGGCCTCGTTTTTGCGGAACTGATCATCCGCGTCCCCTTCCTCGCCGGTGAATCTGAGGTGATGCAAATCAAGATCATTAGTCAAGCCATCGGAACACCCACTGAAGAAAATTGGCCCGGCGTAACGAAACTCCCTGCGTACACTGTCCCGGAAATCCTACCTGTTCAGCCCAAAGACACGTACATGATGATGTTTGGAACTGCCGGGGAAAAGGGTGTAGATCTGCTGATGCAGATGCTCATACTAGATCCGCGAAAACGGTTCACTGCGAAACAAGCACTCAAACATGGTTGGTGGGCAACAGAACCAAAACCGACACCAAAAGAAGATCTGCCTAAAAAGGGGATAGATGAGAAAAAGCCAATTGGACCATTGAGTCGACAGTATGGATTCCCAGAGGACGAAGAGAGAGGATCAAAAGTAGCGCGAAAATTAGACTTTTCGTAGTTGTTCGAATTCTCCCACAAGGTTCTCTACTTCACACTGAGATCTACATCATAGGAGTGTTCAAGGAAAGAATATCTCACATGCCTTATTTTAACGTAGGCTCCACAGCCTAAAGCAAAATAGTCACATATTCGGCCTTAGATCTCAAAGATGATAATCACTGATAGATTGTAACAAAGCTTCGGTGAAAACAAAGTACTGAAACTGGAATGATAATGCTTCTTACCATATCTAGTACAATAAGAAAACAAATAACGTACGATATCACCGAGCTGGTCAATATTTTTTGGCATTTCCCCATATCAGTAAACTATCCAAAATTCTCTGCGCACAAAGCCCAAAGGCGCCTACCGAAAACCAAAGGGCCGTCTATCACTGGAATTGAATAATGCTTGTAGATTGGCCAGGTACATGTAGTGATAAAAATAATTCGATATGGATACGGGTAAATATGCCAGGACTTTTTGTCCAGGTCAGTCACATTGTACGTTACAGAAAGAGATTAACCCGCATTTGGATCTTGTGATTCAGATCAGAATCCTATTCAACGTCTTACTGTTACATGTTTATGCCCTGAAAATGTGGCTTTTATCCGTTGGGATTGACAAAAAGGTTCTCAGTCTGAGGTACCAACCTATTTAAATGCGAAGATTGTTTCCAGTCGCTGTGATCGAGATCGTCTGCGACAATGAACTTTATCTTTTTTCAAAAAACTACGCTGTAGGCTACCGTTTTGGGGGGGAGGGGGGGTGAAATATGGAGTATGCCTGTGATCACTGGTATCTCATGTACGGTAATGAAATGAGCTCTGAATAGATTCTCGATGAGCCAACGGTTCTTCCAAGGAATTTGAATTTTTATTCAATGGTGATGTTATCAGACAGCGAGCCCATGTAGTTGAGTACGGTCGTAACAGGTTCATGATCGTGCATCCAAGTGATAACTAACTATCAATGACATATGGATCCTAATTTCCTTTTTTTTCGGCGCCTCTCAAGATCTTTCTTTCACTTTGATGCGGAAACGAGAATCAGGAGCTTCTTAGGTCCTTCTTTTCTTCTGGTTGATGGGTGCTTGGGTCACTTCATCTTTGAGCGGATAACGTTCGCAGATACCACTCGAGATCGGGCTATCTGCAATCGTGACTGGCTTCGCGAGGGAATAGTAATGACCGGTACATGTAGCGGAGAAAACATTTTGTGCTCACGACACATTTACCGGTCGTCCGTCACCGGATTTGCGCCCGTGACATCCTATGGGGATTTGGTCCGGCGGATTCAGAGCGAGGATCTCAGACTCGAGGGCAGAGAAGGGTTCGCACGGTGGATCGTCAGATCCTGTACCTTGGTTTGCTGTTGAGTAAGGCGCCCACTGCTTCATCTTGCAGGCCAGTTTCCCGTGTGGCCGTGACCTGCGCCTCGAGCCCGGGCAGAGGTCATGCAAGAAGTTTGAGGTCACCGAGCGCATGGATCATCCTCCACTTTGCTTATCCTGGCTCCCTGCGTCGGTGAGGTCCCGAGAACTCTGGCTAACCGTTTCCGGTCATCAGAGCGAACGGCAGAAAAACTTGCGAAGAGAGACAGGCCGTTGAGAAAGATCCGTCCAGGGTTCCAACGTCTCCTCCCAAACGCCATTCAGGATGGCAAAGCGTAAAAGAAATACGACCGAGAAACCTCTCGACATTACTGCTACGAACAACGGCGGCAAGAAAGTCAAGTCTACGCCAGCGTCCGCGACAGAAAAGGTTGGTCCGGAAGCACCGCTCACAATTCAGCTGGTGACGGGGTCTTATGATCGGGTACTTCACGGGATAACAGCCACCATCTCATCAGACGATCTTCAGTTCGCCGACACGTTCCTCTTCAATGCTCATACATCAGCCATCCGCTGCCTTGCCCTCTCACCTCCAGCCGCTCTCGGTCCGAAACGCTCCCAAAAGGTCTTCCTAGCCAGCGGAAGCACAGATGAACGAATCAATCTATATCACCTTTCTCTGCATGCGCCTTCTCGGGTCACTGTCCCAGCGATACCGTCACTTACCTCAACAAAAGTTGTAGAGAATCCACACAATCGCGAACTGGGCTCGCTCATGCACCATTCTAGCGCCATTACAGCCCTCTACTTCCCCAATCGAGCAAAGCTCATGAGTTCCAGTGAAGATAGAAATATCTCTATCGTTCGGACGAGGGATTGGAGTACGTTATCTTCTATCAAAACTCCTGCGCCGAAAATGATGGGCAGACCGAGCGGTGATACCGCGCCAACTGGATACGCACCTAGTGGAGTTAATGATTTTGCTGTTCATCCTAGTATGAAGCTTATGATATCGGTCAGTAAAGGGGAAAGGTGTATGCGGCTATGGAACCTGGTCACAGGGAAAAAAGCGGGGGTTTTAAATTTTGACAAGGCGCATTTAGACAATCTCGGAGAGGAGAGACACTCTACGGGGGAGGGAAGAAAAGTTGCCTGGGGGTGTAACTCTCAAGATGAAGAGTTTTGTGTCGGGTTTGAAAGAGGGCTGCTCGTATTCGGTATGGACAGTGAACCGAGGTGTCGCGTTTTCCCAGAGCCACGGACCAAAATACATCAGGTAAAGTATGTCCAGGGGAAAAAGGATAATACTTTATTAGCAGTATCTACTGAAGATGGACGAATCCTTTTTTACTCGACAAGGCAAACAGACCTTATCGTGTCTACAGGTGGAAAGACCGAATCACTCCCTTCTGCTAGATTAGTATCGCAACTTGGTGGGAAGGAAGTACAACTATCCGGTCGAGTCAAGGATTTCTCGGTTCTAGAAGTGAAAGGTGGGGAATCAAAAGAATTTATCGTCGTTGCGGCAGGCAGTGACGGTTCTCTCCGGCTGTGGAGAGTGTCTTCTCATGACCTTATGTCGCTTGGAGAAAAAAGACAGGTCGGCAAGCTCCTGGGAACATATAACACAAATAACAGGATCACATGTCTAGTGGCTTACATCATGTTGCCAAGCGTAGATAGTGTCGAGGGTAATGAAATAGAGGAGTCAGAGTCGAGTGAAGATGAAGATGATACCTCAAATAGCGAATGAAATACTGCACGGTGGTCCGGACTCGGACTCCGTCACCCACACTTCTCGTGTCTTTGCAGCCAGCCTCCCTAGCATACTAACCTTGAGTTCATGACACTGGGAAACTTGCCGACCTCCTATTCCGACACGTAAAACGCTGCGCGACACGCGCGGCGTAGCCGACTCTCACACGGGCCGAAAGATACTAGCGATGAACAACTTCATTTCGGACCCAGCAGGCGAGGACAGCTACATGTATCTCGTCTGTGGCATGGATAGAACTGATTCACGGTAATTGGGGGGGGGGGTAGGATAGCCTCATGAGCGCCAATCGACTTCTCCCCAGCACACCAAATTATCGCTCAAACGATGCCCAATTCAAATTTCCACATGTACTTCGTGGACTCTTGGTACCCTCCAAACTCGTATGATTTGCTATTTCGGCGGATCGCTGAATACCGAGCGTACATGAGTACGTCTCCAAATTTTGCGTCTGGATTGGAGTGCGCTGTAAGTTCCGACGGTGCGGCCTCTTCTTGCTTTATCTGCGATCCTTCACATCACTCTGGGAGTCCACATTCTACTCTGTGCCAGTCCGACCCCTACCTTCCTGTGACTCCTCTATTGTTTTCTCCGGGCGCCTATCTATCTTTCGAGTCCTTATCCTCACATTTCTCGTCGCATGTACGGTCTACTTGGTATACGTTTCTCTCTTGAGAACTAATCACGACTGCGTCTCACAGCTGTCCTGCTCGTGTGCTCGTGGCTCATCTGAGGTTGCTTTGATGTGGGTGAGGCACTATGGAGAGTGCTCCTCATCGGTGGATTTTGGAATCTTCGGGCCCGAGATAGAATTAATTTCGTTTGCTGTAGAAGAAAATTCATTTGTTTGTCGAGCGTGGCTCATCAGAGAGCTGGCTACTTGAGGCGTGGGATACTTTTGGCAAAACTTCAATTTTCACTGCCGCGTTTCACCCCTAGATAATAATAACCCAGATTCGTTACAAGGTTGATTTTTACAGTACTTGTTTGCATTTTTCTTGCTCGCTTGATGAATTCAGATAGAAATGGTCAGGGCCAGGGACTGATTTAGCATAGAGTTTAGCATTTCTTCGTGATTTGTCGCTTTAATCTCGCATTTGATGCATATGTAGTTGCATGTGTATGTGCTCGACTATTTGCAACCGGAGGCTCACGGGATACGGGACAATGAAGCCTCAGAGTTGTGAGTGAAAGATAACGGGAAAAATGGTCCTTTATTTTCTGAAAAATCAATGCCGATCCGCCCACCTGCTACGTGTATCAGGCCAAATGAGTAGGAACATATTCACTATGATCAAATGGGCTATCGGCTGGGGGGAACTCCAATGACCGAAGAAGCTCAGCTATTCCTCTTCGATATTGTTCTGACGAGCTCGTTTCGTGATCACGCCGTATAGAAGCTTGGCCCATCATGTCTTGAAAGTCCAACAAGTACTTAATCGCTTGTACAAACCGCTCGTTCACGCCTGAGTTTGGACTGAGTGCACTCATATCCCAGCGTCTCTTAAACTCTGCCTGCAGCACGCCTTTCTCGCTCGTCGTCCCTCCTCCTTTATCGTTCTCTGAACATCTTGAGACTGCCGTTGAATATCTATGACAACAAAATACATGGGTAAACTGCTCAGGAATGCTCCGTTAGTCAGTCCTGTGAGCGATAGATCTCGCTTAACTTTTAGCATAAATCACGAAAGAGACCCCCTTATCCTATTTAGAACGTATATTTAGTAATAGATGCCCCGGCTAATTGATAAATGTACTCTCTCATCATGATAAGTGCGGACGGGGGGTATTTTTTTAACTCATTCTGTATTCAGCCTTTAGGCTATGACAGTAGAATTAAATTCTTTATGTAATTTTTGTATTAATGAATGTGGATGAGACGAGCTGGATGGTATACCACCGATCCATCTGGCCCGCTCCGTGCGGATGGGTGCTGCAACAAAAAATGATGTTCTGTACATGAATTAACATTACGAATATGACGGCAACGAACAAATCTGATTCATAGCTGAATAAATGCGCGCCGGAACATAAAGTCCCGCGTCGACAAACACTTCATTCGTTGGAAACTGTTTAACAAGTTTGGGCTATACCTAATGTAATCACTAGCCCTACCACATACATCCACATTAATGTATGTAGAATGTACTCTTTTCAGCCATTACCTGATATAGTTAAAGCTGTCTAAATGCAAAGCCTCGGTAGTCCAAGATTTTTGCACTTGCAGGGCTACCAGATTATTGAGTTTCAGTACGCCAGTAGCCCTGTATGTGCAAAAGTTCTGGACTACCGAGGCTTTGCATTTAGACCGCTTCAACTGCACCCTAAATGATCTAGTTAATTTACTTGCTGGATACAAACCCCATTCTTATGATATCTACAGCCATTGCCAAATTCATGGACGCACTTGACACATGGAAGTGCGCCGGAACGGAACAAAGGTGTTTCCTTAAAACTCTTTCGGCATTGTCTGATTTGATCTGCTGAAGGCACCGCTACTGAGTTGACGACGAGCATCTCAATCATCATGAGTCCTCTCAGCTCTTCCTTAGCAAATGTTGCATCAATACGGGGACCAAAACCGTTACTATGTGCGGCGCGGATGCATATTGACGACGTTAGCATGCACCGGTAAAGGGGCCTCATCAAGCATGGCTTGCCCTATGACAGACAGCATTAGCAACAAAGTAACAAATCTCATTGGATAGGGCCCATATGACTGGATTCGCCGCAAAGCAATAATTAATTCTCATGAGATAAGTGGAGGATAAAGCACGCAGCTAGTGTAGACATGAGAGGCTATTGGTATGTAATGAGGCCTGGAAGATAAAGATGCCAAAAGGCCTGCATGGTTTGAAACTGTTCAAAAGCTAAGCAACTATTGTACATCAGTCTAGAAAAGTTGTGAAGAAACATGTACAGATCTTGCACCATTTATGTCTTTATGACCCGATTCCAACTTGAAAAAAAGTTGAGTGAGTCCACGCTTGTCTGCAGGGACTAATGACTCATCAACACACAGCTGTTAAAAGCTAAAATTTCCTCCACTACCATAGAGCAAAATCCTTCATCATTTCTGCTCAAAACATATCCTCATCGCAATCCTATTAACCAAGTGTTTCCAATGGGTAAATTAGCGAATCTGTCACGTGATTTTATTCATCGGTTAAAAACCATTCATACGGTTAGCCAATCAAAAGCTGTGAGGAACTTAACGATTTTGCTTGAGAAAGAGTTTGCACTTCTCTGCAATCAATTTATTCTCGCGTTGGCGCAGGAAACGTAGGTGATTTTTGAAGTATAGGCAAGGAGTATCTTTTATATAAATCAATCATAAGCTTGACGAAGCTGAGTGTAGACAAAATTGAAAATTACAGACTTCAGTTAAGCGATTAAGCATGATTGTGTTCAGTTTATATGATAATGTTGTCTATCCCAGATTATTACCTGAATATCTATTCTATTGCACTGATCAATTTCATCTAACAAATTCATGTTGCTAATGATTTAACGAATCAACCTTTCGGGGAATTCAGTACATAAGTTACCCATAGAATAATTTTCAATAAAAAAAAGAGCTACGAGGTGGATTCTGTGGAAGCAAACACAAGCGCGTCAAATGTTGACAGTAGGTAACATCCATTTCCCTTTTCAATGTGTTGACTTACAAACTATTCTGATTCTTCACCACTTTCGTAGTCTAGAGATTGTTCGCGATCTGACTCAGAAGCTGACTCTTCTGCAGAGTTTAGAGAGGCAAGCGAGGGCCGAAAAACCCGTCGTAGAATATACTGTGGTTAGACCCAGAATAAGCTTGATCGCTGATGATGGACATTGTTAAAATTCTCTTAGAATCTTCGATTTCTTGTAGCAGAATGTCATGTTTGCAAATGAGAAATCAACTCAGAAGAATCTTAACATATTCACACGTCCAAGTTCCCGGATAAATGTAGTGTATTTTTTAGACATTTCCACCGTCTATTATTTGACTTACAAACTTTTTGCACTGCAGCCAAAAAATATTTTTTCGCCAACTAGTAACTGGCTTTTTTTGTGGCTTTCGTCTCTTATGGCTTCGATCTTCTCCGAGACCTACTTGGGATGCCAAAATCTGAGAATAATCGAGCTCGGTTTTCTGAACGCCTTGAACAGGTATTTGACTTTTTTTTGCTCATCTGCAGCAAATTAATCTGATATGAGGAAATATTTGTAATTCGAACAGTATTTTGTTTTGGTGGATCCATATTCAGAACGGAGAATTGTTTGGTCCTAGAAATCGGATTAGGGAGAAGGCCAAAACCTTTAGAGATAGATGTGTACCTTAATATAAAAAGACAATTTGATTGCAAGTTACAAGTTACATGTTGTTTTAGTTGTTGGACGCATGTGGTTGCTGGCAAAAAGATGAAGCTCAACCAAAAAAATATGGGAAAAAACCAATAGCAGAGATTTCTTGGCAATCTACTGGTCACATGTCCGTAGTCGCTAACTTACCCCTTAAGCTTCGTACTAATCCCCTTCTTTTCACAAATCGGCTAAGATAGTTTTCATTACTCATATCTTTTTCCCCTCTGACCAAACTTTTTGTACAAACAACCGACTCCAATGTTAAGGACTGAGGATGCCAGAAAACTTGCTTCATGGACTGAAAAGACGGAGAAATTCATGATACTATGCACAACATATGAAAATGACATCGAGCCATCTCTATCATCGATACACATATATTCAACTAAATGAGACCTTTAAGGCAATCACCCGCAACATCAGTTGTGTAATTCAAAGTTATACAGCGTAAGCGGGCTTTCGTGCTGGGAAGGTCCAGCACGGCTTCTATTGTGAGCCCTGTTACTGCTCTGATCCAGTTGAGCGATCCTCAGATTCATATCAGGCCACTGATGACACCACTACCTATGCTAACCATCGGCTAACAAATTTCAAGCAGGTGACTATGTGGCTTAACTCGAGCGGAATCGAGCAAAGAAACAATGTTAGGTTGACAAACCATCTACAATCAGATAGTTTCACAGCGAATGATGATCCAAACCGCAAGTATCATTACATTTTACTTTTTCCGAATTCATTTTACGGTTATGCCATCTCTTCAGCAGTTGGCCAAACCACGAATCAACGGAAGAGTCTATCAGCTTCCCCAATCAGCAAGAATAAAATTTAGTCCTGGTAATGGGATTACTCAAGGAATTAGAACTACCAAATGAATGCAGGACCTTGATGACGTTTGAAAACTACTTTACACTTCGGCAGAGAAACTTAGAGCAGGGCTAAATAGTATCACTTGATGCGCCAGAGCAGTCGGTGTGTCATATGAAAACTTTAGTCTTGACACTTCAGTAACGTAGTCTTAAACATCTAGATATAATTAGATATGGTAGTTTTAATTTATAGTAATAAATGTTTTGTTCTAGCTCTGGCGTCTAAATTATCCTACAAACATTCGCTTGCTAAGTAACATGTGACTTATTTTAAACGCGGCGATTAACCACCCTGCTTCAGAAAATGATTGCAGGGTTTTGAATTTATGATAAAAACATTTATACAAAATTCCAGGGTGCTTTAGGGCGTCTTGAGGAACGTGCAAAGCGTGCTACAGAACGTGCAAAAAGCGTGCTGAGACCGCTGCATCTACGCACGTTTTGTGACCGTTGTGATTCTCATCCCCCCTCTTCGGCAAGATGTGATTCTCCATGTAATTAGTAGGGGCTGTTCGCTTAATGATGACTCAGCAACTTTGGCTAGCGTCAGACATGTATATAAATCTCGGGTTCAACGCCTGCTTTAACGGGTAACGACCGGACGAAAAAATCAACACCACAAAGTTCAAAATATGAATTGTTCTTTATATTTAAATATCCGTGACCAGACTTTACGGACAACAACCATGTCGTCTACATGACGGAGTTGATATCTTCTTGTCCGGTAGGGTAAACATTCGATCAGCCCAACGCTCACAGATTGGATTGTGTTTCCATCTTTTCTTTATTCTGTATATTATACGATGCACGGATGTCAAATTGCAATCCAGTCAGTTAATGACTGTCGGTTGTGCCGAAGATGTGCTGAAAGCAAACTTATGGCGATTGCCCAGGATTGGGACTTCGGTTTGTATCTCCATTATCAATGATGGAATTCAGCTGTCGGATTGCCAACATTCATATTAAAATAAAAAATTGTCTTCTGATGCTACAGATGCTCATGTCTAAGGGGTAATTAGTTACTGTGTGTGCTGAATAACGGTTTCAATACGATGCAATGGTATACACAGACACTTTGAAGTGAAATTTAATAGTGAAGTTCCCAAATGGCCGTATCTAGGCACCGATATTGTGTTACGGCCTGATGGTTCGCTCAAAAACACGGTCCTGAAAAACTTTAGTCACCCGACTTGGCCACTCGAAATCAATGCGTTTTAGATAACAAAGTGCATCATTTAATATCGATAAATAGGCTTTTGATTCTTAGCAGTTGAAACAATTATTAGTCAGGAGAATTTATCTCCTCACACAAGGAATATTATAATTTGTAGAATGACCTACTCTGCTAACGGTAAAGTCTGTAAAACACGCTAGACACGAACTTACAACACCATGTAAATACACGGTTGATTCTTCCGGTCACAAACACACACGCACACAGCGCACGCCTCATCAAGCCGTGGTAACGCAGCAAGAGCCCGCAGATTACCTCAGCTCAGGTGGTATTCCCTACAATGTCTCAATCTCATATTAACCCCAGGACAGAGCCCGTGGTCATCTCCCACGCACCACATCACATCACACCACACCTCACCACCACCGAGCATGAAATCGCAAGAAGCCGCCTTTCGCGCGGCGCAGAAGCCCGCCGCTCGACCCAAGACGCCACAGGCGCGCAAAACGGCGGCGCCCAAGAAGATCCAGAAGAACGCCGCGCGCAACGAGCGACGCAAGGCCGCGCGACGCACGGCGGGGCTGTTGAAGGCGCAGCGGGAAGGGCAGACGGAGGCGTCCCGGACCGCAAACGCCACAACCAAGAGCGAATAAGGGACGCATGCGGGGACGACGGGTCGCTGCATCCGGACCACGACACCTGTCAACGGCGACCGTCACAGCGTGGGTGAGATCCGCTGGACGTGCGGGTCCTCCGTTCATGGCACGGATGGGCGCGGGGGGTACGTGATCGGGCGACTGCACCGCGTGTGTTTGGTCACTGTTCCGCGATCATGACGTCGAGCGCCATGGACGACATCAGTCGACGCCGTGGTCACCCATGATTGATGAGTCTCTCGCGTGTAGATTAAGTGTTTCTAGTCTTCGGTGATAAAAAGTCCCTTTGTTCACGTCTAGTCTGCTCCTCGTATGCGGTAAATGATAGGCTTGCTGTCGTGATGGAAGACGTAATTTTCGAGAAGAATCATGCGTGCAAGTATGAGCAGGATTATTAGCTTCGCCGACATGCGTCTGCTCACCGGGTCCTAGCGTTGAAACAGCCTCAATGGTACCGTATAGTTAGGCGGCTGAGGGTTCGATCGACGACGTACTCCGCGTGGCTTTTTCGGGCAAGCCTCATCGGCTTCTAGAAACTATTTGGAAAATCTTCCGTCACATCAGCCGCTCACTGGGCTAAGGGCACGTGGAATGGTGACTTGCGGATATGAATTATCCAGATGAGTTACACTTTCTCAGGCTTGGTCAGAAAGCCGTACCATCTTACAGTATGATATTAGAACCCTGCTACACGTAGACCCTATACAATACTAAATACACACTGAGAATAGAAGATATATACATTTACTGAATAGAACGAAACTAACCTAATACTTAACTTGTAAAGTGTGATTTCCGCCTTGCCCAAGTAATGAGAAAGTGCTAGTGGCAATGTCAATACTTCCTTCTTCTGAGTTCAAAATCTGATCATCGAAGATCAGAGTTGGTACTTTCCTCGCACTTAGAGGAATTATGACTAAACCTTGAGTTGAAACGGGCACAATCCAAGACATGACAAAGCCCCCTTCTACTAGACTCCACTTGGCACTGAACTTACCTATAGGTGTCGAGAAACCAGCTTCTGCATATGATAGATCGGCGAACTGAGGTGCAATTTCCCATTTACTCCCACCAGGTGCTGTGACAGTTAACCCTACGATGTAGCTAGTGAGGCCATCTGTAGGACCCGTCGACCATCCATGAGAATGACTGGTGTAAGAATAGTCTCCATCGTAGCCAGTCTCAGCGCGATAACCAAAAGTACCATCAGCGCGGTAGCCTTCAATACAAGTACTTGCAGTTCCAAGGGGATTGTTGATATACCAGCCCCATGCTCGACGAATAAGATCGAGGGCACGACTGGCCTGATGAGCTGCAAAATGCCCTTTAACCTCAAGAGATTGACCAAACCCAACTAGATTGTTAGGGAGCTCAGGAGCAAGGGAGCCGATGTTAATCCAATTTTTTGTCAGTGCGGTTGAAATACCTTGAGTATGATTTTGAGGAGAGAATCTGTAGAGCAACGCAAGAGAGTTTGCGTCCTGAGGATATATTGAACTGTCGATATCAGTGTCTTTATATGCTCTATATAGAAGATATGTCAGTCGCATGCAGTTTCCAGGGTCTGGTGATATGTTACCCGTATGTGGTATCGTAGTTGTGTTGGTTAACTGATATCCGTAGTGAAGCCGAAAGTTCGGACCATTTAGTAGCTTGTACGGAATCATCCATCCATGCCGCAATCTTTGAGCCTCCTACAAGAACATTATACAGTAACAAGTTAGCTTCCGTATTGTGACCTCCTTGCCTAATCCTCCCCCAGTCCTCTGTACCAGTAACATTGAGCATGTTAGTGTTATCAATTTTTTGGGTGATAAAAGACATGGCTTTCTTAAATTTGGCTTCATAAATACTTTTCATCCAGTCTGTGTCATTAGTCCAGAGAAAATAGTCGTAAGTGCCAATGAGTGTAGCCATATGATAGGTATCAGAACGGTAAATATTGATCTGAGGGCCAGCGAACGGAAGTTCCCCATTATCTGCCTTAAAAATTGAAGTGAGGAACGTTACAAACCGTGGATATTTGCAGCTTACCTGGGATGCATACAGAATATTCAGCGTTGTCTTCACCCCCTCCCAATCGCCTGTGCTTACGAGTATACTTGGTACGGCAACTCCCAAGTCACCTGGCCAGACGGTTCTATCGCGTTTAGCACCGTCAACATAGACAGTTGAGCCCGATATGCCGTGCGACAGATCAGCATCATTCGCCCAACTAGAGCCGAGTATCGGAAACTCTCTACCAGTACTTGGAGGAATAGCATTTGTTTGCAGCGTATATGCACCTGAATACCAGATCTTTGTCAGTAAATCATCGCTACAGGAAAAATAGCCCTTGTAGGCCCTCAAATCCGGCCAGTCTGGCTGGAAGGAAATTTCCACTGTCACATTTAAAACGCGAACTACGGCATCTGAAGCTGTTTGTTCGAACAAGGATAAATATCGAAATCCTCCACGAAGTTTTTGAAGAGGCATCTCGTATTCCGCCTCTGTTGTCGTATTCAATTCAGCATATAGTGCTCCATCCGGATTGAAGGAGCCATTTGAAGAATCAGAGCTGTTTCCTATCCAGTTCTTGGCTTCACTGAAAGCAAGCCCCAATCGAGCTAGCCCAGTTGTACTGTAAGTCACTCTGACGATCCCTGCTACGAGTTTCTCGAAATCAAATACAAAGAGAGATCCATTTCCGGAGAATTCCACGATCTCAGGGTAGGATGAAATAAATGTACTATTTCGTGAAATTATGCTCGCTGGAGAAATAGTTCTGCTTGATGGCGAGAAATTAAACTGGTCCCAGCTACCCGGGAAAGCCGCAGTGGAAGGACCAGTACATTTTGTTTGACGCCAGCATGTTGCAGTATGAACAACCGAATTGAAGGTGAAGATTGTCACAAATGTAACCAGGAAATTCGACGAAAACATCACAATAACTACACATAATCAGCCAATCATATTTTCAATGTATGAACGGAATCTACAACACCTTATTCAGAAAATTATACACCTGGCGTGAATGTTATCTAGACATGGCCCGTTCGAGATACTCAAAAGATAGATTTCATAAATTTAAAGAGAGCAGACTTTTCGATGCAAGAAATGTATGCGTAAGAAAAAAAATCCAGAACGGATTTGATTAGCAGAAGAAACTAGATACCATTAAGTAGGTGAGGCGAACGTAATCACTTCTCTGGGATAAGACAAGTGCCGCTGTAATGTCCCCCGCAAGCATAGTTTGAAAACTGTAATCCTCAAAGCTCAAAAGATGGGTTTGTCGGACTGGATTGCAGAAAAAGTAAAGTTGAGCCAAAATCCCCTACATTTTTCCTTCTTGATGGACGGATGATGTTTACAATACTTTGACCGTTGTGCGTAAAATACATCACTCGTCGAATGGCCTACTTGACTCCCGCTACAAACTAAAAGTCTTGTGTTTATTACCAGGACCTCAGCACTCAGCAGCATACAACACTTTCTCCCTACTGCATAAATGCTTTTTCCACTAGCCCCTACAACGTAGCCTGGCATAAATTAAATTAAATAATTCGATTAACCCAATTTGGCGCCTTGAGGCCCATGCAGGTGTTATTTTTTGTAGTTTAGCGTGCCATAATACCCCTAGTGGGTCAGACGCGGGTAAGGCCGGGTGAGATCAAGTTGACTGCTCTACCTCGTCTCACAATAATGACCGAAACCATGTTAGAATGCATAAATATGTTGAACAAGTTGACCCCAGTAGCCCAGAGAAACAAAAAAAACAATTTCAAGAAATTCTGTCACGCGCCTTTACGCCGTTACATTCCCTGTACTCCTCGCATTTCTTCAATCTCGGCCACCACGCGCTCGAGCTTTTCCGCCCATGCAGGTGTTTACGGAAGATACGTATTCTTTTGTAGAACGACTCATTTTGACCTTGGGGACATTTATACTCAGATTTCATTTGCAGATATCACTACGAGGAGTACGCCTTACGGAAAAGCAACCTCTACCGTGAATACCCACTACAGGGAGAAGCTTGAAAAACCCATGGTTGTTTGAGCATGCTTTCATCATTCACCGCGCACACTATCGCCGCGAGAGAGAGAATGGTGTAAAGGTCTTGCTGAATTCGAACCACTTTTCTCTTATCTCACGTGGGGCATGTGTCCAAGCTGCCCACACTCTACTCGGAAGAGCGGCCCAGACGGTGTACCATTGCACCATCCGATATGTAGCCTGGCATAGTCCATCTCCTTAAGTTAGAAGATAGTTACAAGTCAGTCAACCTTCCGATATAATTATTAGTCTATTGTTAGAGGTAAGTCTTGTCCACTGTCTCTGCATCCCAATCTAATGGGAACAAACAAACGTTATCATGATCTACTATTTCCCGCATGCATAGTTTGAAAACTGTAGATATTTAAACCTAAAGAGATGGACTTTGCCAGGCTACGTTGCAGGGGCTTGCAGAAAATGCATTTCTGCAATAGGGAGAAAGTGTTGTATGCTGCTGAGTGCTGAGGTCCTGGTAATAAACACAAGACTTTTAGTTTGTAGCGGGAGTCAAGTAGGCCATTCGACGAGTGATGTATTTTACGCACAACGGTCAAAGTATTGTAAATATCAACCATCCATCATCAAACAAAATCTTAGGGGACTTTTGTTCAATCATTTTTTCTGCAATCCAGCCCGAGAAACCCATCTTTTTAGCTTTGAGGTTTAAAGTTTTCAAACTATGCTTGCGGGGGATAGTACCAACGTTAGTACTTATACATGTAGGTACTATCCCCCCGACGTGGAGGTTGTTATTCGTTTCTCTTTCATTTCATCTTGATCTTCATACATCTGCCAACATGTATCATCCAACATGTCCTGATGGCATGAAATATTATTGCAACAATCCGATAACGTCGTTCTACAGATATCACTAAGTTCTATCTTATTGAAAGAGATGCTTCGCTCACAATGCACCAAGGATATTTTCTACAACTGTACACCTATATCCCAAAAAGGTCCTCAGAACACTTTCATTATTTATGGCATATCCGCAACATCCCTCATCGTTTTTTCTACGGTTGAAAGAGATATTTTGCGTCGCTGGTGATTTAGTTCCGTGAGTTTTATTACCAAAACCGACAGCGCCATTCTTAAGTACAATAACCTACCTTATTTTCAAATTTCTGTCACATAGGATACTTCACAAGGTTGCAGAATTAATTCGTCACCGTCTACAATTAAGCGCGAATACAGGTAGGTTAGAGGTGATGATAATTTCTTTACAGAGACATTATGCCAAACCTCTATCAGTTAGACAACGAATAAATAATTATTGTCTGAAATAATCAGATGGGGATCATGAAATTTCCGCTGCGGCCAAGTATTATTAGCTTCTAATATCACTGAGTTATACTTAGTGAGCATGTCGTGAAATAGCACGAAGTCAGCTATGAATTTTACGATGTGATAAGGTGTAGAAGCTGGCTACCTTGACCTCACGGTTCGCGAAGATGCAGAGATATTTATCATATTATTTTGGCCAAATAAACTCACTGAGTATGAGTGAGTACTCGCATGATAGCTCTGCTAATTGAATAACACTTGATTGACTGTAAAAAGTATTTTAAATTTCTACTTGATCTACTCCATTTTAGACGGATACACATTTAACACCAGAAAATAGAGCAAAACAAGCGGTCAATGTCTCGTGGAACCCCCCTTGGCAAGATTTACGGCGACACAACGGTCCCACCAAGAGTCATACAGTCGAGTCATAAGCTCGTCTGGAACTGCTAGCCAGGTCTCCTGAATAATCTGACGGAGATCGTCAAATCGGATCCTTGAGAGATCGTAGTTGACGATGGAGTGACGGAGTGATGGAGTGATGAAGATGAATATACCTATTCATCCAGCTCCAGACATGCTCGGTCAGATTATGATCAGGGAGTAAGGAGGCCATCGGATCGTTGATATTTAGCGTCGCTGCGAGTTTTTCCGTGTCTCCCTGCGAACTATGGCAAGGAGAATTGTCTTGCTACAATCATGGAGACCGTCCATTCATCCGCTCCTCTCGCATAAAAGAATCAACCTGCGGAAGGATATGCTGTTCCTACGTGCTTCATTAAAAGTTTCCCAGTTCTTCTCCCAAAACGTGCCAAATGCTTTTCTGCCATAGTTGTAGATGTATAAGGTTTCAGCCTAATAACTCTTCCTATTTTTATCACTTATTTCCATTTATACCGTTGTCATTACTCTAGTTTTATTTCACCATGTTGTCGCTATCAATAGACCGCGTCTATATTCTATTTATGTCCTCTAACGTTTCGATAAGATTAAGGTAGTATAGACAGCATCTATCGGGAGGAAATAAGGTCTATATAAGAGGAAAGAATCTCAGTAGATAGAGCTCTTCAGGCTTAGTTCTTTGTCATAAATACAACCTTCAGATTACTTTTAGAGTATCCCTTAGTGTCGGGAGGGTGGGTACGGCGTGGGTAACAGAGATTCGAAATTGGGTGTAAGACGTACAAGGTGTTTCTAAAGAATATTCTGAAGGTACTTGTTGTCTAAGGGTTACTCTAAAAGTAATCTGAAGGTTGTATTTATGTCAAAGAACTAAGCCTGAAGAGCTCTATCTACTGAGATTCTTTCCTCTTATATAGACCTTATTTCCTCCCGATAGATGCTGTCTATACTACCTTAATCTTATCGAAACGTTAGAGGACATAAATAGAATATAGACGCGGTCTATTGATAGCGACAACATGGTGAAATAAAACTAGAGTAATGACAACGGTATAAATGGAAATAAGTGATAAAAATAGGAAGAGTTATTAGGCTGAAACCTTACATTACTCCCTTCTTTTTTTAGGGTGCGAGGTCCGCCGAGCGAGGTGCGTTTGGGTATGCGTTATGGAAGTCCCTCAGAGATTCTTGGACAATTATCTAGATGGTCGTTGAGTTCCCATGTGGCATTGTTAGTGCCTGTCCATCGTACTAGGTATTGTACTTTATTACGACGAATCCGGGAGTCAAGTATCGCTTCCACTTCATGAACTTCGTGACCTAATGGTGTAATTTCAATAGGTGGTGGAGACTCCAAATATTGTGATGGGTATCCAATATAAGCAGGGCGGAGTAAGCTAACATGAAAATTATTATCGATTCTCAGCTGAAAAGGCAAGTCAAGTTTGGCGACAAGAGGTTTTTTCATGGTCGTAATCTTCCAGGGGCATGCGCGAAGATGATCCAATTTCTTAGTAGACCTGGCTAAGGCTAAATTTTTTAAGGATAGGTTAACCATAACTCTGACTTGATATCGAGGTGCCGGAGGTCGTCTTTCGCTTGCGTACGTTGATTGATAGGCTTGCGCGAGTGTTATCTGTTCGGTGCATTGTCTTACCAAATTGTCATGCGGTTGACGAATTCTGGTGAGTCGCGGTACTCGGCGTTTTCTGACTCGGGAATAAAGTTCATCCGGGGATGGTGTCCGAAGGAAGCGAAAAAGGGCGACATTCCTGTAGATGAATCTACATGATTGTTACAGCAAAATTCCGCTAGTGGTAAGCATTTAACCCAGTCGCCCTGGTGAAAGTTAACGTAGTGGCATAAATATACTTCGAGAGTTTTATTGGTTCTTTCTGTTTGTCCGTCCGTTTCAGGATGATATAATGTCAAGAGTTTATGAGTTATTCTAAGCCGTGCTCAAATTTCCTTCCAGATTTTGTCAATAAAGGCCCGTCCTTGGTCTGAAACGAGAGAGTCTGGAGGACCAGCAAAGCGAACAACGTGTGTAATAAAAGCTTCTGCTGTTTCTTTGGCAGTGGGGTGTTCGGTTGGTATGATCCAAACTCGTTTGGTAAGTCTATCTACTACCTGAAGGATATAACGGTACGAGAAGTCACGAACTTTACTTGTTGGTAAAGGTCCAATGAAGTCGAGAGTGAGGTGGCCGAAGGATGCTTTTGGGGGTGGGAGTGGTTTCAGAAACCCGTACGATTTTTGGCTTAAAGGATTGTTTCTCTGGCAGCTTTCACAGCCTCGAGCATATTTGGATGCGTCATTGTGGCATCTAGGTCACCAATATTGACGTGTTACCAAGGAATAAAGTGCAGCTGCTCCGCGGTGTCCGTATAGAGGCGATTCATGAAGTTGTTTTAAGATGATTTCACGAAGTACTTCAGGCATGTATTCTTTTCCATTTAGAGTGAAAGAATACTTGGTGAGTGAGCAATTTGAAAGTTCGATATCTGTTCGGGTTTTCTTCGTATTATCTAAAGCTGAGCGTATTTCCTGGCATTACTTATCTTCCCTGCAATGATTATTCAAGTTATCTAATGATACGTCCAATGAAGTGCTACTTTCGTGGGTTTCACTACATCGAAGGGTTTGGTGAGGTTTTATTAACGTTTGGTATTGATGTTGGTTGCGCTCGTCGGCGCTCTCCGTAGGTCCATCAGAATGAATTCGAGTCAAGGCATCCGGTTTTCCTCCGTGCTTTCCTGATCGGAAAACTATTTTGAAGTCGAACTCGGCAAGCAATCCGTTCCAGCGCGCTTGTCTTCTATTTAGTTTCTTGGTGGTGGTAAAGCGTTCGAGATTCTTGTGGTCTGTTAGTACCAAGGTCGATATTTCTACTGATCCGAGTTCAGCTGTCCAGGTTTCAAACGCATTTACAATAGCTAATAATTCCTTGTCGAATATTTCGTAGTTGCACTCAGCTGGAATCATCTTTTTGGACATAAAAGCAACTAGTCGGAATATTCCCGATTTATCATACTGAGAAAGAACTGCCGCTGTTACGAAGTCCGATGAGTCCGTTTCTAGAATTGTCTGAAGCGTGGGGACGAAGTGGGCAAGCATGGTTCCTTCTTTGAACGGACGTTTAATCTTAAAGAAAAATCACAGGGATCACTCCAGGTAAATGGAACATCCTTTTTCGTCAAGTTATTGAGAGGGGCTGCTAGTCTTGAAAACTCAGGGATAAATCTGCGATAAAAGTTTGCAAAACCCAAAAAACCCTGTACATCTCGGACACAGCGAGGCGCTGGCCACTCTTGTATACAGACAATTTTCTTGGGGTCCATACGTATACCTTTAGTTGAGACAATAAGACCAAGGTAGGTAGCTTGTGTTGCTTGGAAGGTAAATTTTGCGATGTCGACCTGTAGACTATGCTCACGAAGGCGTTTCAAAACGGTCTTGACATTTTTTCTATGCTCCGCTAAGTTCTCCGAGTACATCAAAATATCATCCATGTATGCAGTACAAAAATTGTCTAGGAGACTCCTCAAAGCGTGATTTATGTAGGCTTGAGATGAAGCGGGTCCATTGCATAGCCCGAATAGAAGTACAACGGGTTCAAATAGTCCATATTGACAGGTGAAAGCAGCTTTCCATTCATCCCCTTCTTTAATACGGAGTTTGTTAAAAGCTGAAATTATATCTAGTTTCGTGTAATATCTGGCGCGAGAAAGCTGGCTTAGGGTTTCCGTTATCAAGGGTAGTTAGTGCCTATTCTTTATAGTGATTGCATTTAGTCCCCTATAATCGATGCAAAATCGGAGATCACCATTGGGCTTTTTAACGAAAAGTACTGGTGCTGCAGCGGGAGAGTGAGAAATGCGGATGAATCCTTTGTCGAGTTCTTTATCAAGATATTCTCGGGGAGTTTTGAGCTCATATTGATTCATCGAATAGGGTCGCGATGCTGGTGGATGTTTGTCAGATTGTAGATCAATTGAGTGGTCCCAGGGTCGATGAGGTGGCAATTTATTTGCTTGGTCACGATTGAATACGTCGACAAATTCATGGTAATGAGGAGGTAAGTGCTCTTTAGAGTTTGCGTCCTTCTGTGATAACTTTGGAAGGCTTTCTACGGGTGTATCTAATTGCGGTTCTCTAATTTCTTCAGATAAGAGATCGAGGCCATAGAGACTGAGAGCGAAGTTAAAATTTTCCGGCTGATGGGCCATTATCGCGAAAGTAGATGCTGGGACGATTTTTGGTTGTTGAAAAGGCGATGGTTGATGGTGACTCTGAACGGTAGGATTTGCTAGATCGGAGTTTGAGATTGTCGAAAAATAAGGAATTGTAGTTTCAAACTTGCAACAAGCTTTTTCTAAACAGTTTTCGCCGAAGGTGAGGGTATTTTCTTTCCCATCCACGTATGGGGCATGTCTTTCTACCCATAGAAGGCCCAAGACTAAGTTTTGTTTAAAAGGGGTTATTACGTATGCTGTTATGATTTCGGCATGTCTACCCAGGTTCAGTGGAAAAGATACTAAATGTGTTATTTGAGCTCCTTGATTTCCATCAAATCCGAAGAGATTAATAGGGCGCAAAATTTTATATGGGCGCAGGTTAAGAGTCTCGCAAAGAGATTTTGAGATGAAGGCATCTCCGGAAGCGCCAGTGTCAACAAGAGCGATTAGAGGTATATTATGTATTCTTGTATTTACATACATATGGCGTGAACTTGATACCTCTTCCGAAACGACTTGTCCCACTGATAATGACTCCAACAGGCGACTTACTGCTGGAGTTGATCCTTTAACTCCTCTCCATCACTAGCCGTTTCGATGATTTCGGCAGATGCAATAGTGCGGGAACCTAGGGGGCAATTTTTTGCAATGTGACATGGTTTGTTATACCAGACACATCGACCTAGAGTACGACGTGCGTCTTTGGCTTGTTGAGTGAGTCGTCCATCGGCACCTTTTTGTCTCGACACCAGATCTAAATCCATTTCCGATCCTCCTCGAGGGACAGTTAGCTCAGTATTGGGTGGCCTCCAGGATGTCGCCAGGGGAGTAATTGGGGCTTTGTAAGTTGGTACGGGTAAAAAGGATGGGGGCGGCTGAGATGTTGTCCCTGAGCATCGAATAGAGCTGCTACTTGTACTGGGTTAACCAATAGAGCATCATGCAAAGCTCCAGGGATCCGAAGAAGGGATGGAACATTTCAGAGTTGAGGGGAAGGAAATTTAAATGAGAAGTTTGATTTGTTGGTCCAGGGAGATCTTGGTCTGTTGGTTGGTTCGAGGTGCTTTGGATGCCTTGCATGTTGTTACTCATTGCGTCAGACATTCCAGAATCTCTGAGGCTAAAGAAAGAGTTATCGGTGATGTTTGAATGAGAAAGGGTATCTGGTGAGTCAGGTACTCTATAACTCATAAAATTTCGACGCTTAGTAATGTCAGGAGGGTGGGTACGGCGTATAAGGTGTTTCAAAATAATATTCTGAAAGTACTTGTTGTCTAAGTGTCAGGATTGCCTTTCTTGTATGATATAGATATGGAGATAATGCTACTCTGACAAGATGGCACCGTGAAACATCTGACCAGGGGTCTTGTCGTACTGATGCTTCACGCATTAGTCGAAAAATTGGTCTCTGGACACATCCCGTAGTGAGGATCAATAAAGAGATTCTTTGAGGGAACGTTTCCAATTCAAGATTTGGTCGATACTCGATGTCCTGTGGCGACATTGGCATGTAGTCATTGATACTGTCGTCAACAATAGTATTGGTTTCGTCCATAATGATATCAGAAGATTTTCAACAGGCGTCGAATATGGATGAGGATGAAATGAAAGAGAAATGAATATCTACCTCAACGTTGGGGGGAATCGCTCTCTCTGAATTTCCTCACAATTTGGACCCCGCTTCTCTACGTCAGAACGGCGGTGCTTTGGGCGACGTTTTGACCCAGTATTAGGCTCTACACCTGCTTGGGAACTGGCCGCGTCAAGGTAGATTTTACATTTATTCGGGCTGAGGATAGTAAGAATGAGTCTTGCAGTTGCTGAAGCGATCTCTTGTGTGTTGGCCGATGCTGCAAAGTCTGGCCGTCGCCAGCGAGCCAGCTAGGCTTAACTGCTTGCTCATCGTTGAATTCTTTCCGTAGCATGCGCTGCTTTGAAATATCAGAAACGGCATATTTCGAACTTTTCTTTGCTCTTTTTGTGAAAGGCACAATGAATGATAAATGTAAGAACTCTGGGAATAAACACTTTTTTTTGATTTGAGAAATTGATGATATTTAAATACGAAGAGATTTTAATTGATCTTGATGAGTAGATATATCAAAAGATGTGATGGTCCGTTGTGTCTGAAGTTAGAACTGGAGAAGTGAGGTTGAAACGGTTAGAATCTACCAAGTAAAATAAATGTACAGTTCCATCGAACCAAACGAGGTTTTGAGCTCACGAGGCTCTCCCCCACACACGAGTCAAAATACCTGAAAATTCACCCGGAGATACTGATTTGAAATCCTTTAAGACTAATTTTTCCGTATTTCGATTTAAGTCCTTTCAGGTTTGATCTCAGACCCCTTTCATAGTTTGCTGACTAAAGGAATCAAAACGTGACTTGAAAGTGGGTCTAAGTGCCTGAGGTAACCAAAACCGTCACCAACGCTGAAATTCCAGGAATCTGTACCTGGGTGCTCAGTATCAACTCCAACCCTTGGAACGCACTAACGATACTTCCCCAGGAAATACCTTGATACACGTACAGAACCCCCAAGGACATGTACAGTCGATAATTGTTCAACGCAAGTAAGAAAAGAAGAGGATGAATGTGCCGAAAATCCGTGGATAGACCAGCGAAATCAACCAAGCGGGTCAAAACCGAACACGTAAGTAAAGATTAGGTGGGGTCGGATGGTGCAGTGGTACACCGTCTGGGCCGTTCTCCCGAGTAGAGTCTGGGCAGCTTGGACACATGCCCCACGTGAGACAAGAGAAAGCTGGTTCGAATCCAGCAAGACCCATACACCGCTCTCTCTCGCGGCGATAGTGTGTACGTAGAATGACGAAAGCATATTCAGATAACCATGGGGTTTTCACGTTTTTCCCTGCAGTGGGTGTTCACGGGAGAGGTTGCATGTCCGTAAGGCGTACTCCTCGTAGTGGTATCTGCAAATGAAATCTGAGTATGAGTGTTCCCAAACGTCAAAGTGAGTCGTTCTACAAAAGCATACGTATCTTCCGAAAACACTTGCATGAGCCTCAAGGCGCTAAATCGGGTTAATCGAATTATTTAATTTAAAGATTAGGTGCTGATCAAATTAAAGCCCTAGCTTGCAATCAAGTTGCCTGCCTTTATGATATATCGACTGTACGAAGGTATTCTACACTGTGAAAGGCGAATGTATGCATAGAAGAAAACATGTGTTTAGTACAGCAGGCGACTTTCGGAACGGTGTTGCTAGGACCTTGCGGATCTCTAATTTCTATAGACAGGAATATCCCGCTCTATCCGTCTGTCAATACGAAGGTAACCTTACGAGTATCACCGCTACGGCACCACATGTGTCTGGCTCCCAGCGTAGATTATGGGTATTACCTCACGAGAATCACTCGGAAAATGAGCCGTTAATGAAAAGGTTTCTTACTGGCCAGATCCAAAAGTTGCGAAGAAAATCACCAAAGGTTTGCAGGCCAAGAAAGTTGGCATGTATTGGCAAACACCATTTCAGAGTGTACAGGCATTAATAAAACACAGGAGGCTAGATGCATACTTTCCATTACACTTTCTATAAACCATTTAAGCCTCTAGATTTCGATTTTCTATGCTAGGTAATTGGACTTCTAGTTAGAAACAATTTTAGAGGCAATGGATCAGACTGGACCGCCAGAGCTTGAGACTTGAAGCGTACGAAGTTTCAAGAGTATGATCACTACTTATCAACGTTTTGAGATCACCAAACGACAATGAAAACCAAAAAGAGAGTGGATTTTTTGGGGGGGCATCTTTAAAGGTTGATGCCAGTAGAATATGAAAATATGACAGAAACTGAAAGCTGGTAGTTGGTAGTTAGTAAATTGTTTTACACTAGAATTAAGTATTATATGTTTTAACTTCTAGATTTAGCCGGGTAATTAAATGGGTTAAAATGACCTCAGTCCTGTCATGTATGTCATAATCATCTCGTATCCAGTGCGTTGAATTTCTGGGAAAATATAACGCGCGCAGAGCGCTCAGTCTAAATTCATCGAGAAGATCTACTCGATTGTAAAGAAATGGTGGATTTGGTCTGTGGTCAATACTAGGACCATACAGGTAGTGAACAGGGGAGATGAACTTCCTAAAAATAAGCCATGTGATAAAATGTATTATACATAGTTGGTTAGGATATGCCCTTAAGCCAGTGGGCGAAAGACTTTGAATCCCTGAGGAAGACCTAGCCCTCTTAGAAGGATATTGAAGACACTCTTGTTTTCAAAGGCATATCAACGGTTTTGAGCGCCCATTTTCTCTTCTATTTTCCAGATTAGACCTTCGAAGGTGGCGAATTAAATGCTAATCCATCTTAGCACATTATCATACCTTCTATATATCATAGAGAGAGATACATACCCTTTATACCAACAAAATCGATGGACTTGTACCTGAACATATCTGAATTGCATAACTTTGAGTTATCTCTTTCATAAATTGTATACGCATTTAATACTGGGCCGATTTAGATCGTTGATTTCTCAATCCCTAAGAAATCTGGACCATTAATACCTTTTTGTAGACCTGTCTAGTCTATCAAATTAAAAGTTGGAAAATGATACAGATACATGGAGATAGCTTTTTATATATTCATCTTTGGACTTTTTTTATCTTCTTTTACAGTAATAGCATCTGCACTGGCAGCGTGAGATGATGTGGTAGCTTGTGTTGTGGCGGCTGTTTCGCCAGGTGTTGGTGTGAAATTTGAGACGTTTGGTATGGCATAGATTTTTTCTATCATACTGACATTACTACTATAGCCGCCTGTCGCACCCTGCATCTGATGTGGTCCCCAAGCAACAGGGGTTGCCTTTTCGCCTTCTGATTCCTTTCTTCGGAGGTAGCGTTTTCGGAATATACAAGCTAAAATCCAAGCGCCGAAGATGAAAGTAAAGATTACTATCAGCATAATTATCCATTTAAAGTGCCCTGATATCCTATAAGAAGTCAAATCCCAGTGTCAGAAAAGATCGACCAGAAATCACTTACCAGGATTTAGTTTCTGAGTTGTTGCCTGTAGACCCCGATCCATCTGAGATTGATGAGGAGGAGCCACAGTAAGATAGAAGCCAAGTTCGGATTATCCTTAAGTCTGTATCAGATGTACAGCTCTGAGGTCCACATATTGACGAAATACTTGTTGTGCCGGTTTTAAAAGATTCCATCCTAGAATCAGTACAAAAGCATTCTTTGTCCACTCCAGCTATCACAGGTGGTGTACATTTGCCTTGAACGTCGAAGAGAGGGCCGCATTTTGACGCGCAAACTGGAAGGCTTGACTGAAAAGGAACTATGAGTCCATCTGGAAATGCTTGTGCAATTGATAAAGTAATTCGGCAAATGAGTAAGAAGCTGGTAAGAAAATACATTTCGATTGAAATTGTGAGAGATAAAGTCGGGCTTTTGTATAATGATATTCGTTTTTTAGAATAGCCAGCTCTCTCCGAGCACCTGTCCTGGCGGTACACTTTGTTGATGACACTCTACTTAAAATTCATAAAACACTTAGACACCTCGAGCGCGAGGAGAGAAGAATCTTCTTGAAAATTTTCTCTCTACTCTTCTATTGGTTGATTCCGTCATACGTCAGGTCCGAGATTTTTTTTGAGAAGCTTCTTTATTCGCTGAAATCGTTATTAATAATCCGTTTGTGGCGTGAATTGAAGTTTAAATAAGGAAGAAAGAGCAACCGGACTATTCCAGATGTAAACGGCGAGCGCAGTCGTCGTCGCAAACGCGATATACTCTATACTGGCGGGTGTAATTACAGCGTTGAAGCGTATGGCGTTTCCTCAAACCTTGTGATGGGGGCTTCGGAACCCTTGTCTGATTGGTGGAGCAAGGTACATATAACCAAGATTTAGTTAAGCATGGGATTACAAATCAGAAACCCCTACATATAACAATAAAAACTTGGTTAAGCCAATCTATAAACGCTTTCATTGTGTTAAATAAATATCCATGAAAATTTGTGGCTTATTTTGTGCGCAATTAGGTTTATTACATATTTCTCCCAAGTTAAAGCTTAGAATTGTTTTCCTCGTGTCGGAGTTTCAACGAAGTGATTCTGTGGAATATTTGCGTGATGGGGCAGCTCGAGAAAGCACGTCCTGTATGTACCCGTGATATAAAATTTTGCCCCTACAGAATATTTGAAGTCGAAAAAATGTATTCCACATAGAAAATAGAATAATTAGAAAATTCTAATCGCCTGCCAGAATTATTCTCAAGCAGGTTTCGTCTAGCCAATTTACAGGGGGGGGACTCTAGTAAGTGTTGTGTATTGCACCATTGTAAGTTGCTACAATTGATGACATGACATATACTTGCCTTGAAATAAGGCCATAATTGCCTTAGCTGAACCATGGGTTTTTCGCTCATGCTTGGGTGATGCTTGTGTAGGGATGTGAACGGATACGTAATGTTTTGACATGTGCCATAATTTTAGGGAACCTCTACAAAGACTAGCGTTTTTGTTACATAAACCGGCGCCCCAGCGAAACCAATATTGGCCTAACTTTAAATGGAAATAGATCAGAAGTCATCCATAGCATAACTTTATGAAGAAATTTGTTACCCCGCCAACATCAGATTCACCTACTAGTACATGTACTTGTGGAACTGAAACAAAGTCTATAAATTTATTGAAAACACCCTGAGTGGAAGAGTTGTCTGTAAAAATGAAGCACTCACTAATCCATATACATGTAGTAGAAATTATTTAGGGGACCTTAGCTGCAAATAAAAAGACTAGAGGACGCTGTTTGCGTTTTGTTGAACCTACAATGACCTTAAAAATGCTTCACTTAGAAGCCAGCTATTGAGAGGATAGTCTTAGTTCTTGCATCGCATCTTGATTATATACATTTTTTCGAGATGATTCTCAACTGCACAAGGCAAGTATAAATTAGAATATTTGTATTCTTGCTCGGTATTAAGTGTAAAGTAGCTCGAGTATACAGCCATTCTTTTTGTACTATACGTCTAAAATGTTCGCCATTTATTCTAAGCCATATCGACATGCGTTGAATGTTATTCTTGTCGAATTCTGGATCCCCATTCACAGTTTATATTGATAATCCATTTCGCTAGGAACCGACAGCCCTATATGTATCTCTGTGAACGTTCCTAATTGAGACTACATGTGCATGTATTTTTATTTCACAAATCTATTGCTAGTTCGATAGTACATGACCGAGCGACTGATAGCCTACCTTCAGAGGAAATAAGTTTCCCAACAACTAAGTCTTCGGAAGCCATAGACCCGGTGGCTTTGAGAAATAACGTTGAAATTTCTGCAATGGGCTTGGCCCAGTCGTTTGTGGCTGTCTGGGTCCACCTCAGTTACCCATCCTAGTCCGATTATAGAATATTCTCAGGGGTCAGGGAGACGAAAAGGGGCCCACTTATTTACGGCTGTCTGGGCTCATCCTGGTCGCGTCAATGATTTGGGAATCGTGTTAATACGGGGGAGCGGACACCGAATACGATGATACCGTGAACACAAAGGACCGGACAGTATAAACACAAATGACGATACATCTATCGTGGGAAGAAGGAGAGGTATTAATAGAGGTAGTTCCATCTTTAAATTGGGGATATCGTAAAATATTGTTCTTTTGTGGTATTGCTTTCGTGCAGTGACCGAATCGCTCTCAACCGTTACAGTTTGCTACAATAATTCCTACACAAAGTAAGATCTTGAATGAAATTGATCTATAGGAACTTCCGTCCGTAAAGACTATGTGATTTAAGCTGAACAGCGACAAGGCTGATACAAGGTTTGAAGCAGATTCAGAGGTAGTGGATAAGAGTTTGCTGGCCTCGATTTGATGGAATTGTAAACAATGTCTCTAGTGGGTGGTTCGATCTCTATGTTATTGATCGGCTCAGAAAATATGAATTTATGAGCATATAATTGTGCTTCGGGCGACTTCTGATCTATTTCCATTAAGAGTTAGACCAGATCAGGTTTCACAGGGGTGTTGGTCTACTCTCTCTCAAGGGTCCTGAATTTCCTAGCGTCTTTGAGGGCCCGCAAAAATTCAGTAGATCGACATGGGTAAATCCTTGTATATTTATGGTCTGAATTATCGCTTATTCGCGCGCTAGGTCACTTGGAGCTCTCGTAAAAATAACCGCTCACCATCCACTGTGTATCGCGGGCCGACAATCAACCAACACCGCTTCCATCAAATTGCCATCAGATCATACCACATCAACTTCTCTTCTCATCCCTAACTGAAGGTCAGTAAGCTAATAAAATATTTATTCAATAACTAATTTATCCAGGAGAAAACTTCCCTGGAAATACGAGAAAGTAGTCGCCGCTCCGCTACCCTCGAAGAACAAATACTTATTAATATCCTCGTAAATTCTTTTTCAGATGTGAGACTCAATAGATTTGAACAAAGTACATTTCTGAGCCAGCCATGAACGAAAGTTCATCGCAAACATTCCGAAGTAGAGTTATGGAGAGGCTTGCGACAAAATCACTACCAGCTCTCTATTTCATACGATGTCTTCAAGTGGTCCGCGAAGATCGATGCAAACATGTGTGGGTAGCTTCGAAGCATCCACACGTTGATTAAAATCACTAGAGGACATGCACAGGCCAATGACTGACTGTCTACTACCGTTCCTCGACTGGTGATTATTTATACTAGAAGTCTATGACTCTAACAGCACTAACGTATGGAAAATCACGACACAAGTATGCCGACAAGACGTCAAACTGTGTTCATTGCCCATGGAAGCGCCACCAGGTTCTGTAACAATACTTTGTGCTTAGCCCAGGGTTGTGGATTGACCGATGTAAATAACTAGATTCAGACTAGTCTCGTAGAAAATGTCGAAAGGACGCCAATACATTCATTGTTTTCGTACACGTAAGACATACCCTCTATCAGGGGTTGAAAAGGTATAATTTTAAAGTGTGTTTCTCACTTTAAAATTATACCTTTTCAACCCCTGATAGATGGTACAAATTGGCAGGTATGATTTCGGCAAAAGGCTTAGCCAAAAGCTTTTCATAGAAATTTGTATGGCAAAACTCCTGTCGTAAATTGACTTTCACATTCAGGACCCTTGAGAGAGAGTATGTAGCCAAAACGCTGGTATCTGTAGAGGTTCCCTAGTTTTATTGCCGAAATGTCGCGGAGTGCACTCCGAGATATTTTGTGAGTAAAATTAGCCACGCATAAAAGATTGCCCTACTGAAAGCATTGGAAAGCTTTGGAAAGATTTTATATATGCATAGAACATGCAAGCATAGTTATTACAGCTCAGTAATATCTCGACGTACAGTATAATACTGTGCCGTAGAAATCTCGAGGATGCACAAACACATAAATTTGACATTAACTGAGTATAATGTATGCACATTTCACAACTTGATACGCTTATAACGATTTACGAATGAACAATATATCAATTTTAATGAAAGCTAGCACTAATTACCTAAAACGTCGCAGTTCATGCGGTTCCTGGTTTTTATTTTTATTGTGTTAAATCAATCTTGTGCATGCAGCCTGAAGCTATGACACGCATGATTACGGAAGGTGTGTTTCGCATAGAATGACTCACTTGGACGTTGTGGAACACTCATACTCAGATTTCATGTGCAGATACCAACCAACCACTACGAGGATAACGTCTTGCGGCATGTCACCTCTTCCGTGAATACCCACCACAGAGGAAACCGGGAAACCCTGTGGTTATCTGAATGTGCTTTCATCAAGCTATGAGAACAACTCCACCGCGAGTAAGTGTGGTTAACGGGTCTTACTGCATTCGAACTAGCTTTCTCCTGTCGCGAGTGGGGCATGTGTCTAAGCTGTCCAGAGTTTACTTGGGAGAACGGCCAGGACGGTGTGCCACTGCACCATCCGACCCCGTCCCGACAGTTGACAGCGTGTATGCTATCAGAGCTAGGTCGTAATCGAATTTTTGTTTGACAATAGCGTTTTAAGGTAATCCTTGTTGTTTATTTTCTCATCGATGGTATCGGCCAAATTTGTGGCGCTAACGTTGGCCTTTTTTTTTGGAATACTTTTCACTGGCTTTAATAATTTTCCTTTCCGATCAAGATTTCTGTGATATCTATGACTTCTATGATAACTTTGAGTTCTGTGATTTCTGAAAGTAGTGGAAAGACACGCGTTCTATACTATTTTCTGTTTTATTCTCTGTGGCTTTTGTGTCTGTGGTCAAGGCAATGTCGAGGATAGCAGTCAAACAAAAATTGCACTCGGGATATTCTTCGCGAAGAGAATTCTCAAGGTTAGAGACGCAACGAACTGTCACGGTGGGACGAAAGACGGATATATGAATTTGTTGTTGCGTGAAGCTCTAATCTAAGACAATGCTAGTTTGTTTATATACAAGTAGACAAACCCTCGCTTACAAATAACGCCTAAAATATCAGGTAATTAGAGTCGCGACAATAGCAGTAGCAGACTCGGTAGTGCTAGAGTCGGTAGAAGTGGGAGAACTAGTAGCGCTCAAGGTGCCATCAGTCACTAGAAGAACAACTGGCATTGAAAGTACAGTTGGGATCGAGAAAGTAGCGGGGAAAGAAACATCCGTGGAGACTGAAAAGGTAGTAGAGACCGAGAAGGTTGAGACTGGAATGAGAGATTCGGTATCCGGAGCAAGTTCGGTGGAAGCTATAAAGGTCTTCAAAGATCGAGTTGGAATAAGACTTGAGAGAGAGCCTAGGACCGAGGTAGGGACAGACGTAAGACTTGAGAGAGATCCGAAAACTGAGGTTGGTAGTACCTCTGAGAGGGACTCGAGATCTGAGGTTGGAATTGGAGTAAGACTTGAGAGAGAGCCTAGGACCGAGGTAGGGACAGACGTAAGACTCGAGAGAGATCCGAAAACTGAGGTTGGTAGTACCTCTGAGAGGGACTCGAGATCTGAGGTTGGAATTGGAGTGAGACTTGAAAATGAGTCAAAGATTGAGGTAGGCAGGGGTATAATATTCGTGCTACTCGTATGTGAAAACGATAACCGAGGAAGTGACACGACTGCGGAGAGCGAAGAAAAGGCAGGAATTGAAAGAATGACAGGTACTCCTGGCATACTAAAAGAAGCGGTAGGCGTTACAGACGAAGATGAAGAGGAAATTTGTGAAGGCCTTCGTAGCGGAAAAAGGCGATGTCGCATCGGCAAGATCAGAAAAGAATCAGTACCATATCTGTCTCCGTTGTAGATGTCATTATTTTCACTATTCTCATCCACTGATCTTTTTGGAAGAGCAGGATTGGTGTCTGAAGATTGAGAAGACGGCAGGCTAGAGACAGAAGTAGTGGGCGCCAAAACAACGGTGACAGAAATGAGGGTAGGAATCTTAAACATTGTTGGAATTGTGAACATTGTAGGAACGGACATAATGGTCGAGTAAACCAGATCAGTGGGGTAAGATTGAATTGTAGGGGTAGAATGTGTAAAGATCGTGTTGATTGAATCAGTTGCAGAACTGAAGACTGATGACCTTTCCTCGGGTTCGCTGCTGCTATTAATATTACTCTCTGTGTCGAATTCAGATATAGTTCGTTTCCGCATTGCTAATTTAGTCTGTACAGGTGCGTAATACTCAATTTTGGTTGGACTAGGAGCAACGTAGGGGTAACCAGACGGTGCATATTTCGGAGGTGCGTAATAAGGGGGATTAGCTGGAGGGGTGCTGTATGATGGCCTGGCAGTGTGAGAATATACAGGAGGCGAAGAAGGTTGGGGGTTCGATGGAGCATGACAATTATCAGCAATTAAAGTTACACCGACACATTTTAACTGTCCCGCGACTGGAATTGTATAAAGATTCCATTCTTCCTTGGATGCCGGACAGGCGTAAAACTGAGGGTTTTCATTATAATATAGTACGCCGCTCTGCGCAATCGAAAAGCCAAACGTTGGACCTACACCTTGGTCACACTGGAACTGTCGAACTCCGGCTAATAGTTATGAGTACGGATCACAAGTTATTATGATGCTTCACTTACGGGTCAAGATACAGCCAGAACCTTTGGAATCAGTAATGCCACCATTGCTAATCTGATAAGTTGATGGCTTATAGCCTCCACCAACTCTATTCTGTCCATCACCTAACTGTCTGACAATTCCTGTCAGACCTCCAGATACAGCTAAGTGAAAAGAACAATAATTTGCATTTGTCAAGGTAGCGATTATGGGAAGAGCGATCAGAGAGTAATACATTGCAGCTCTATTTATGTAGAATTTAGACGAAGTTGTTGGAATATGGTAGAGAATGAGGTGAAGAAAACAAACGAAGAAGACTCCAAATTTAGTTCTTATATCCTTCCACATACGATGTTGTGCTATGTTCAATCATGCCATTGATCAACTGAGCGTCAAATGAGTTCAGCGTTGATGATGATCATGAATTCAGTTAAGATGACCTAGTCATAATGGAGTAGATAATCTTTAACGATTAACATGAGTACAAGCCCAGAGGCTATTTAGTGGCAGCTTCCCACATTTTTTGCCTATCGAAGGTATAAAGTATTGCATGTCAAAAGGATGTCCAATCAAACATGAGATTCTAATTCGCTTTAGGCCTAGACAGCTTGTTTTTTCTTGAAGGCTCACAGGCAAATAGACATTACTGTCTGATTCCACGCTGATTATTTGCTTGGTTGCTTGGGATGATGCATTTCTACCCTTTGTGGCCTGGCTAAGCCAAACCATATTTAAATGTCTGAGATTAAATAGCCACTTCGATATTCTAGCTTGAGTTGAACAAAGCCAGATCTGTCGATCATTATCGAATCTTCAGTATCCTTGACTTAGTCCAATGAGCAGAGCTTCTGTAAATGTTGTATATCATCTTGATATATTGGGGAGAAAATGCATAACGCTCACAATAATTTTGGCTAACTAAAGCAAGCTGAAGGATCGTAAAAAGTATCCCCTCAGATAAATTTCGACGAGTGACGGTTCGCTTGCTGTTTTGGGATAAGAACTAATCAACCTGATATCATACATTTGAGGATACGAAGCCACTAGCAGCTGAATCTGCCCTTCTTGGAATTTCAAATGATCTTGGCGACAAGTCAGAATTTGCTACTCAATCTACTTAATGAACCATAGAGACTGGGTTTATTTTAATCATACGACACCGAAAATGATTGGAACTTATC
Organism: Podosphaera aphanis; assembly: GCA_022627015.2. Lineage (NCBI taxonomy): Eukaryota > Fungi > Ascomycota > Leotiomycetes > Helotiales > Erysiphaceae > Podosphaera > Podosphaera aphanis. The sequence goes on from JAKRRZ010000033.1 coordinate 39,897, forward strand.
TCAAGGTTTGAATTTCCCTGGTAGCTGATCTTTTATAGTTTCGGTTGAGAACAAGATGAAAAAGGTCTCCTCCGTAAACTTCAACATGGCTGGCTGGCTAGCTGGCTAGCTAGCTAGCTACTTTGAATCCCTTGTGATCGGCATTTTGAGTTAAGCACTATGTAGTGCCTCCATTTTTCTATAATAATCTTCTTCTTCAGGCAAACTAAATTACTAAAGAAAGCATATTTCGTTCTTTTCTTCCAGCCTGAAGATGGATCGAATCAATACATCCGCTCGCGGTAGTTGTCATGATATCGGCGCGAAATGATACAACTTGTAAAGATTCGACTCATTTCGAATATTCAACTCTACAAGGTTTTTCTCGTCACTTCAAAATATGTTATCGACCAAGTTCTTATCCTTGCTCACCGAAAGAATTCTGATTCATGGACCACCACGATAGCCCCTTGATAATTTAGACCACACTAAAGTATCAAGTGAAAGGTGTTGAGCTTTTCCCCATCGTATAGAGTAGTGAGAGCATAGTTTTTGGAATGATGCTGAATATATGTAAGCAGTGAGCAGTGATTTGTCATTGATTGAAATTTCGATAGAACAGTTGCCATGTCCCGAGGTCGAGCTCCTTTCTGATAAAACATCACAATAACAAGTTTCTGTCTCGAGTAATATATGTTTGTAAGCAATCAACATAAAATTTCGTGTGTTCTCTGTTCCTGGAGCATCTTATTATTAGTTGTAATTGAAAGTAAACCCAAGAGAAACTTCTCTGTTTCGTGAGAATGGGGCTTAGGGAAAATCAGATGAATTGGTGATGCAGAAAAAACATGATGTGAGGGACACAAGCTGCTTGCTACACACGAAAACACTCAATATTGTGGTCATCCTTCGGTTAGCCACGAGAAATTAAATTATCTCACCTTAACAAACTCGGCTCCTTCTACATTAATTTTTCTCTACAGTCGAACCTGTCTATCTGAATACGGGTGCACCTATTCACATGAGCAGGAGTTGATCATATAAGAGGCCGACCATCGGGGCCACCCGAAATTAATAACCGATAAGTCTTGTAATTTGTGTGCAGGAACTACAGTGGCGCAACGTACAATATTTACATAAATTAAGAAATAAAATACAGGATCGCACCAGAGTACTAACGAAAACTCAGAGCTGCCTCGTAAAGCGATATCTTTGAAATTGTATAAAACTTGAGGAAGCCCCTCAATGCGTTCTTAATGGAGTTTTGACCAAACGCATAGTGTGAGTGCACGGGTGCTTTGTAGCCAAACTCCATATACATGTACATACATGTATGTATGAATATGCTAAGTAGTGACAATATTTATTCATTTAGGAGATTTTAATGAACAATCCATATTCACCGACTTATGTCTATTCGTATAGACAGGTTCGACTGTACAAGAATATGAGGCTATACTTGTATGACAAATGTGTTGGTATCACAGGTGTGTGATATCAGTTGCAACTTATGGGTTACCGTTGATATCTGTTGTTGTGCCTCTCTTCTCCCAGTTCTGGGCTACGTTATCTAATGTCCTCTACATAGCGTGATTGTCACGTGATATTAGTACAGCCCTATAGTCACGTGCCGTAAGGTGTTAGCCTTCGCTGACACTGTCAATGGTACCAACATTCAGACAAAATGATTTCATAATTGGGAGTTTAAACACTGGCAACCATAACCGGCCGAATAAATAAATGTATAGTCACATGCTTATATTAGCCGAAGTAGAATGTCAAAATTTCCCGCTTCAACTTAACCCGCAGACTCCCAGGAACCTCCCACGCACCAATTCAGATTCCGTTATTAGACGGACCCTCGGGACGTCAGATGGCGCCAAAGTTTTCCACTCCTGGTGTGTCGATCCCCCTAAAATGTTTTAAATGTTCCGTATGGTAAAGTACTGTACTGTGCTATCGTTATAGCTGTATCTAGCGTCTCTCTACGCGCAGGAAAAGGTATTTTACATACCCCAACATCCCTCGATCTCTCAGGGCTGTATGTAAATAGAGTTGCTGTCCATCGGACAATTTGATAAGCCTGATGGCCTTAGGCCATACAGGCACGACAAGTGCCCCCTGGGAGGCGTGAGGACGGGAATGACCCGTGAGCCTGCTTGGCGCAAATCGTATATAATAATAATAATAATAAAACCTCAATAGGGCCCAAAGTAGCATTGCAATGCAGATAAGAAGTGAGCATATCGGGCTCAATTCTTATCTTCACCGAAGAAAAGTACCTGGAGTAGACAACCCTAGATGCCCGTGTGGACACCCTTCGGAAAATGTCAAGCATGCGGTAATGGCCTGCCCACTGAGGGCTAAGGGTAGGGCTGAGGTGTGGAGGAAAGCCA
>JAKRRZ010000034.1:0-42153 GCA_022627015.2 Podosphaera aphanis
ACAAATTTAAAGTTTAGGTGGGGAGATCTACTTATCGTCATGCTAATTCAAGTTATTAAACGCCTATATACCCTGTAAAAGTCGAATTTTAGCGCCTATACACGATTAATACCGTAGTATCAGAGTATATTTCTGACCCACTGATGTTCTTTACCCCTAGGGTACAGTATGGTGCCACCCGACCAAACGCACAAGTCTTGGCAAAACCTGCCCATTATTAAAAAAATATCGTTATGGGAGAATTGACCGCAAAGACATCGTAATAAAGGCACGTATGCCCTGTAATATCGTTATATATAGTCACTTATATACATCTAGGATAGAAAGAGGAAAATTTTCGCGACTCTCCCATTCGCCCGAATGGCAGATCGATTACTTATAGCCAAATTTTTACAAGTTATTAATTTCTCATCAGGAATTGCGCTCACGGGCTAATATTTAATGCCCCCCCTCGTATTAATATGGTGCACTGGCCATAAGTCAGTTCTCATAAGCTCGGTTTCGATATCTTGAATATTAAGCTTCAGTCGAAGTCATTCACTCATACATAGGTAAAGAGAAAAAGAGATCTTTAGTTAGATAACTTGAGAACATAATTATTTCAATTAGCTTTTCAACAATTTCATCTATCATCAATACAGCAAGTAAGGGTAGCTTCGATTAAAAGAATACCTCACGGGAGCGCCTAAAACGAGTCTGTAAAAATGAAGGTAATTCATACAGATTGAATTAATTTGAGTCAAAGACTATGCTATCAGAAGAAAAGATTATATCTAATAATCTTGATCTAACCGCTATACTTTACTACAAATGTGCTGCTATCAAAACGTAGATCTAAGTTCTCCATTGTTTTGCGGACCGTGATGTTTTATTCCCGGATCTCTGCTTCTTGCTGCCATATACTACTCTAGATTATTCCAGTTTTTCGGCAGCAATATCTAGATTTTGTCTTGTCTCCGTACCACAGTATCATTCAATCAAGTTCATGAACAGGCCATGTCCCCAGGCTTCAGGAGATCGCTAATCATCTGTTCTTGGGTAGGAGGTTGGCTCACCCGATCATCCAGTGTAACTTCTTGAGTGTTCCTAGTATCGAAGCAGATGCTAGATTTCGAAAATCAGTAAGCAAGAAGCGTACTTATGCACATTAATCAGCCTTGGTCGCATACAGACGAAGTGGATGAGAATTTCAAGATATGAGACATGATCAATATCGTACACACAGCTCCTCCTTAATCTCAATCGATTTTTTAGGAGAGGGAGCCTTCCGGTACTGATCACATTCTCGGGAGGCAACCTCCTAGTGCATAAAGTTTGAGGCATCTTCACCAACCACTGCTTCACTTTTTATGAACTGTTATTCTTTCAGCAGTTCATCAACTTTGAGGTACGTCAATGAAGCCCAGAAAAACGCCTTGATGCAAGAAATCGGCTCGTGATTCAGTGAGTTGTTTCCTGAAGGTTCATAAATTTTTGTTCCTTGAGAAACTCGACAATTTGCTTTTCTTCGGCGGCTTCCCTGGGTTCACTCAGGCGAGCAAAGTTGAATTTTGTTGAGAGATATAAGAGGGAATAATCTCCAATCAGTTCGATAGCTAAACTATTATTATTAAATACTAGAGCCTGGTGTTAAATGGAAAATTGTCGGTACAATTACAAGCCTAATTCTTTTGAACATGATCCTAATCGTGACGGTGACGGTGACGGTGACGGTGACACAAGAAGTTTCGTTGGCGCCGTTAGAGTTCGGTGTTCGGGTTAAGCCCAAACTGCTAAAAATTGGATGTTGTGGCCTATTTCCATCATGGTGCAAGGGGGTATAATAACCGAGTGGTGATTTGCAGGGGGGCGTAAAGATACTGGCTTGTGCGCGCAATTCCTGATGGGAAATTAGCCACTTGCCCCCAAGTTGGCGGTGAGGCGCAGCTGATGTAAATTTAATGCGCGTGCGTGTTCTAAAACCCGACTTTTCAGATCAAAACCATCCCGTCAACATCTTTCTTAGTAAAATGACAATAATTGTCACATTTGCTTGCCCAAGTCGATAAATGCGGAAAGTACTCGGTTTCAGGAACATCAATTTACGCAAGAAGAATGTCGTTCGGCTGCCACCCAAGATACTGGAAAAGCCCAGTGCTTCTAGTCTAGGCATCAAGTGCCAGACAAGCGGTATTAAATTGATGGAACCAATAATCAAAAAACCTCCAAAAAACAATACAAACAAAGCTCCAAAGATTGTTCCCGTCCAAACCACTGCGAAACCCAATAATTCTAAACCCGCCTCCAAGGTTAAGCCCACAGTGAGCTCTTCAATCACACCTCCACCAAAACCCGATAAAAAATCACTCGAAAAAGATCAAAACGAGTCTTCAAAAGTTTCCAAAACTAAAGAGAAGAAGAAGAAGAAGAAAAAGAAGGAACCAGTTAAGATAGAGGAAGAGGAGGAGGAAGAATACGGAAAGGTGGAGTATCATGAACTGGAGATGCTCAAATATTCGCTTGAAGCATTAGAAGAAGATCCTGTTATGAGCCCAGAGAGTAAAAGAAAAATCGCCAAAATGTTATATAAATACACAATTCCGAGGAAACCTTTACCGATAGCCGAAGTAAAGAAAATAAGGAGACGGAAGGTGATGGCGAAGAGAACGCGCTCCATGTCGAGATGATAATGAACAAAACAAATAAAACAGCCAAATTCAATTCAGTATCTTTGTTTGGATTGTGAGAATCTTTATCATGTACTACAGCACTTCTTTTTTTGATATTCAGTAACTATGAACGGTCTTGATGTCTTCCCCAGGAGATTTTTGTAAGGTAATCTCGAACTTCCAACGATTTAAATACTCTCAAACTAATTCATAACGACTTCAATCAAGTATTTTATCAATAGGCGTTCAATATGATTAGGAATCGCTTCATGTCCAATGTACATAGAATCCCCAATTCTTTACGAACTTTATAACCTCATGTCATATATACATGTAGAATTCACAGTTATTGATATATATTTGGGGGTTTCACAATTACCCGGGATTTCTTCATAAAAATCACCCCAACAGCCATTCAGATGAGTTTTGATTTCGACACTGATCAGTGGGTGTCACCTACCATCACAGAGAAGCAAAGTATTATCGAAGAGGCAGTGTCTTGCTGTGTCATCTTCACTGCATGCCATCATGGCATTTGTGCTAAAGATAACTAAATTATAGAGATCATCTTTCGAGATACTGGAGGCTATCAAGACTCGCTCCAGTAGCAGTTAGCTATCAGCTGTTTCCCGGGCCACAACTAACTGTCGCGAGTTGCGTCCATCAGGTGAACAACTCGGTCATAGAATTTCTTTCAGTTCATTCTTCTGACTTCTAACAAGACGAAATAAATAAATAACAGAATGAGCAACCCAAAAACCTCAGCAAGCCTCCCAAGCCAAATGAGTGAATCAGGCAATAAAAATAAATTTTTTGAATATGCTGGATCTAACACTGAATCTGAGGTGTGGGGACTTCCGATCAATTTAAATGGTCCTCTATCTTATCCAACCTTGGATACATACATATTATGGAGATTGAAAATTTATAAAAGAAATCAACTTCGGGACTATCAGCTGTGGGGGGTATTGTGAGGGGACTTTGAAGACTGGACGAAACAACTCCTAGAATCAGTAGACAAGGGCATCATAGAAAATTCGAGACAAAATGGAGTCTGGGTAGGTAGAAGGCGAGGGCTGCGTACATCAAATGCTCTTCTTTAGATACTTGCAGAAGGAAATCCCGCCAAATAGATCACCAGGGAAATCACACGGCAACTCGAAACATTCGGCAATTCTCAATTCAAAACATGGTAAAACTATAATTACAGAGCCGGAAGAATCCCGTTAATTAAAAACCAGGGAGATCGCGCCAGAGTTAGAAGAGGAACCAGCAAGACCAAATATCTCCACTACTAAACCGCAACCATATTTTATTACCATCGCAGTATCTATTCGTCGTATGACGTGCAAAAGTGGGTTGATAAATTACCGGAACATCGTGATAAGGGTGAAATTCATCCCGACCAAGATGAAAGGAAGAATATCAACGCAAGATCATCAAAGGATCTAATGAAATTATACCATAATGACAATGAAAAATATGGGTGTGCTGATGATATTTTGAATAAAAATTTGTTACGATTCTACGAACGTTGTGAAATCCTTCAAATCAGCAAGTCCAATTATCAAAAAGTATTTCATATTATCCTTAAAGGTCGGGCTAGTGATTTTTACTTTGATTCTACCAGTGGCCGGGGATTTAACTTCTAAAAAATAGTCCAAATGATCAAAGAGCTCTTCGAAACAGAGCAGTCACGTCAAGACTAAATAAAAATGTAGAGATCTACAACTCTACTAAATACCATCGCTAACAACCCTGAAAAATCGAAACTAGAATACCTCCAATTAAAAATTGACAGACTACAGCACATGCAGCAAGGCCTCTCCGACAAGTACCAGTTTGAGCTTGGCTAAGAGACCAAATTATCAATGTCTGTCAAGGCATCAAAACCTGTAATCTTGCTTTCTACAAACCTGCAAATATGCTTGAAGGAGTATGCATTGTGCTACAATCATCGACTGCCATATACGAGAGATCGAAAAGCCAACAACCCAGTTTTGCATCAAAAAACGATCATGATCACCACTGGACCAGCTGAACGTATGGAGGCCGTGGAACAATTCAACGTCAAAATAATAATCATAAACTCCAGGAGTCAAAAGTAAACAGAGGATCTTTTCTGGGTGATCGTAGTGACTTTAGGGAACCAAGCCAGCAAAAGAAGTATTTCATCTGTCGAAAGATAGAATATTGGTCAACTAATAATACCTCTCAGGACCGCCGCCGAGCGTATGACAAATTCTGACAATACGCAGACAGAACCCATTTGACCAACTTTGATCAATTCTTGTTCGAATTTGAAGGTCTAGACATTGGAATCGAAAGTACAAGTGACACTGAAATCCAGACACTAATTGCAGACCTGAATATGGAAACAGAAGAAGAGAATCAAGAGAGAAGAGGGGGCCAATCTTTTACAGAAATGGGTGCTGTAGATGGAATCGAATCCCGACCATTCCCGACGATCAAGCGGCGAAACATACCTTTACCAAAGAAGATGTATTCTACTGTAGAAATGATCCAACTTCAGACATAATCTCTCAGCAAAATTCGGAATCATTCACGATCAAAGACAGATACTCATCCTATGAATTCCAGGGAATCATGCCAGATACAGGAGCAGCTGGAGTATCAACAGCAGGCAAGCATAAGATTAAATTTGGAAAAGGGACTACTGAATCAATAGGAACAACACTCGTAAACACACCTCTGGGGGAAATAATATTTCATGTCGTGCCTGCAAACACACCTTTCCTATTCTGCGTCCAAGACATGGAATCGAATGGGAGTTTATTTGGATAACCTTCGTAACATCTTATTCAAAGGTATAAGCGAGTGCCAATCGTACGTAAATGGGGCAATCCTTTTATGCTCTTAGAGATTGAGCAGTCATTGGCCCAATTTTACTTGATGGAAACTGAATTAAAGCGACTACATAGGAGATTTGGACACCCCTCAGTGATAAGACAAGAACGGAATCTTCAGAGAGCCGGGTACAATGACGTTGATAATAAAATAGTCCATGATATCGCAAAAATGTGTTATGAATATCAGATGCACGGCCAGTGGCCAAAGAGATTTAAATTCACACTCGGAGAAGATAACGAATTTAATCATTCAGTAATAGTTGACATAATTTACTTTGACAGAAAGCCAACACTGCAAGCGTCGACGCATATACAAGTTTTGGGGCCGCTAGGTTCCTAACAGATATGTCTACAAGTACAGTTTGGGATACTCTTCGGTGTTGTTGGATCGACGTCTATCAAGGGCCCCCAGATCAAATTATACACGACACCAGAAGCAATTTTGCTTCGAAAAATTTCCGCCACCTTTCTCGGACGATGACTATTTCTACAAAAGAAGTACCAGTAGAATCTCACAATTCCATCGGAAAAGTTGAGGGATACCATACTCCACTAAGAAGAGCCTACGAAATTATTCGTGACAAATAAAAAGGAGGAGCGGGCCAGATGGATCAGTGGTATACCATCGAGCTCGTCTCATCCACATTCATTAATACAAAAATTATATTAAATACATTAAAATTACATAAAGAATTTAATTCTACTGTCATAGCCTAAAGGCTGAATACAGAATGAGTTAAAAAAAAATAAAAGTAAAAATAAAAAGGAGAGAAAATTTCCAAGGAATTTGTTCACCGGATGGCTCAGAAGGCGGTAAATGATATAGCTAGCCCAGATGGAATAGTGTCTACGTTGTTAGTCTTTGATACGTACCCGCGAATCAGTGACCTCGATGCTCCAGCTCCATGGGTTACTTAACAAGCCAACGCGATCCACAAGGCAACTATTGAGTTAAGACACTTACACGCAAAGAGCAGAGTTCACGCTCAACCTACCCATAAATTCAATGTTAAGAGTATGGCGCGAAAGAAGAGGGTGAAAGGGTCCATATAAGCTGTTGGCAATAGATGGTGAGGCATGTACCCTACAAATGCCGCATAGATCTGTTAGTTTTCGTTCGACGGTGGTCTAACCATACTACGCCGAAGCTTTAGCAGAAAAATCAGCAGCAGCAGCGCCTGATTCAGTCCTTCCTCTGCAAAACCAGATACGAAAAACATCTACATCTACATCTACTGATGAAATAGATATACCACGAAGAAATCCAACCAGGCCCAGAGTACTGTCCAGACGCTTCCAGAATCATTTCGAGTCATATATTTTTGTCCACGACCTAGAAACCACGCTGCATATATGAATTTGGATGTTGCATATATCTCAAATAAGGAAAGGCAGATTTTGAATTGGCCGTGAAATTAAGAAAAGAGAGAATAATCACCTCCCCTTTCAGAAATATCAACGTGCAGAAATTGAAGGACTAATTAATCATGGGGTGTTTGGATTTGTCAAATTCAATCTTCTTGAACATTCAGATCTCAAATCGCGCTTAGTCTATGAAGTCAGGGGTAAAACGACAGGTTCATCGTTCGAGAAATCACGACTTGTGATAAAAGCGTATAACGACGAGGGGAAGGAGATAACTCTAACGCAGTTTCTAACTATCCTAAGAGCAAGTCGACGCTTAATAGCCGCACTAGCTCCATCAATAGTCAGATTTGGAAATAACAATCTGTATCTTCGGGATATGACGCAAGCCTATAGCTAGCAAGCGATTAGCCACTAGACACAGTCATGATTGTTCGGCGAGCGCTAAAGGGCATCCCTAAAGCTGGTACACATTGGTAGGTAACGTACAACAAACACCATCCCGAAAGCCTACGAATAGTTTCTTCGACCTGTGACCCGTGATTATTGTATACTATTTCTTCAATTTCTAGCTGCGCTTTTGGTCTTATCGGAATGCAAACAGATGATACTGACGTGGGATCAGTTGATGTTGTTAACAACAGAGCAAGTTCAAAATGAAACAGTTTATGGTAAAGTCTACTCAATCTATGGACTGATGACTATCGTGTGATATATACACTGCCTCTCTCATCTTTCTACCTTGTTCTCGTAGATTCTAGAGGACTTTGCTATACATCCATCTCCTTCATATCGGTTCCATTCTGTTCGGCTCGATGCCTGCCATGCCATGCCATGCAATTCTATTGTCTTCCATTTTATTCCGTATAATTCCATGGTGGCCTTACAACTCTGATATAGCCAGAATTGCTACAAAGGGAATATCCCGTAACAGATACTCTGATCTTATGCGAAAATGCATTTGCGAGGATGGAAGAATTTGAGCTAGAAAAAGGAAATATTCCGGCTAAACCCTGAGACTTACTCTCCCATTCAAAACCATTGGCATTTAATGAATGCATCTTATCCCTTTCAGAAAATGGTGTAATCAATTTAAGGTTGAAAAGGCAGGTCAAGAATATTAAGCTTGTCAGCGATAGGGATAAGGATCTGCATGAGTATCATGCTCAATGAGCATGAGGAGCCTAAATAGCCTCAGTCTGGCAGCCAGAGGCATACTTTGATTTATCTAGTGCAGCGCAGCATCAAAACCCATCACAAATTGATACCGAGGCCCTCAACAAACGATTGAAATGGGGTCGGATGGTGTAGTGGTATACCATCCAGGCCGGTCTTCCAAGTAGGGTTAGTGTAGTCTGAGCATCTACTCCACTCGAGACAGAAGATCGCTGGTTCGACTCCAGCAGACCTTACCTTACTGAGGGAAGATACGATGATGATGGTGGCATGTCTGGGTAACTCAAGGTTTTTTGAGAGGGTTCCCTTAAGTGAGTTTCACGGATGGTAGAGTTCGGAAGGGGTGAAGAAAAAGCCGCCTGCCACAACCGTAGTGATTCTTGCAAATGATATCGGAGGCATGATGTTTACCACGACTATATCATCATTGTATCTGACTGAAGTCGACACCTGCGTGGGCCAAAAGGCTCCAGATCGGGTATAAGAAATCCAAAAAAAAACGATTGAAATGGCAACTTGATCGCCCAGAACGTGGCCCCAAATATATACCCCTGAACTTGGATACGGCAAAGATTTACGTTTTTGTTGATGGCTCATTTTCCAAAAACAGCGATCTCAGTTCGCAAATAGAATTCGTCATTATCCTTGCTAACGAAGCTGAAAACAATGGCGATGCTAGCCAAAGTCAATTCGAAACGGAAGGCAACATAAACCACCACTCATCGACCAGGTGCAAGAGGGTAACAAGAAGCATTCTTGCCTCTGAGATTGACGGGATGGTTCATGGTGCTGACATGGCAATATCTGTGGGCTCTACGCTGGATAAAATTCCGAGGGAATTAAAGTTAAAACCCATTCCCATAATTGTCGACACGGATTCTTATTCTCTGTATGGTTGTTCGGTCAAGTTAGGCACTACGAAGGAGAAAAGGCTAATGATAGACATCATGGCACTCCGGTAGTCATGCGAACGACGCGAACTTGCTGAGGTACGATGGTTCAACGGAGAGGACAATCCTGCCGACTCAATGAGGAGAAGTAACCCGAACAAAGCACTCGAAAAGTTTGTAGATACCAATCGTATCCGGGTTCGTGTAGAGGGTTGGGCAATGTGAGCGGAAGGTCTTATGTTGATCATGATTTCCTTTTGTTTAATTGGTTAAATGCTATTCATTAAAATTCTGAATATTTTATGCATATATGTACTATATTTAGCTCCTTTTCTAGGTGTCGGTTAAGCGGCTTTCGCGTAAGCTAGGTATCGGGGTCACCGAGCAGCTAGTAAAGGGGGTCGGAATAACCGAAGCTCAAGCAAGCATCGGGAACACCGAGGTTAGAAGCTTGACGTCGTCGGCTTCACCGAAGTACTGACAGCAGAATTGTTCATGAACGTAGAAAAGGAGAAGGAAAAAAAGGATTGGCAAAGTTTAATGTCTACATACGAGGCTAGATAGATACTAGAATCGAGGAGGGAGACTTCAAAAAACATTGACTGAAATCTTTCCGATTAACATTTTATAAGTGAGCAACAACGAAGAAAAAGTTGCCAGTGTAGGGACACCCCTGAATCCAAATGAAAACTAGTAGTGTACGAGGAGCCGAGTCGCAAAAATCGAGAGAGAAGCAGAACAGCCGTAGAAGAGGTAAGAAAACTGAACCAACCAACGAACGTACACGTTGAATATACTCCTAAGATATCCGGTTGATATCATCACAGACCAAAGCAAATGATCAGATAGTAAGATAGTCTTAGCACAGTGAAGAGATACATCAATGTTATTTTCAGTCGTGTTCCCGATGCACTCAGATACGATTTTTGTCCAAAACCACACCGTGTACGGTTTGACAGAAACTTTATTGATATCAACCATAATTATTAATATTAGCTTCTGGTTAGCATCGGTGGTGTGGTGTAATGGTAGCACGTGACGTTGTGGTGAGATGCTAACATCCTGCACACGCTCAACCCGTTTCAATCTGGGTTCGATTCCCAGCACCGCCACGTAATTTTGTTACATTCCCTGGTTTGAGATTTTGTATGCCATAATGCAAACTAACTGTGATACATTTTCGATACAAAAATAAGCATTCGATTTCATTGAACCCGATCAGGCACCCAATGGGCCCATGCTGGTGAATATAATTTTATTATTTACACAGAAGGAAACCGATTTGGTCAAAACTCCCTGAGCCTTTTTTTTTAATCAATCTTGTGTATGCAGCCTGAAGCTAAGACACGAATGATTACGGAAGGTATGTTTCTCACAGAATGACTCATTTTGACGTTTTGGAACACTCATACTCGGATTTCATTTGCAGATGTCACAGGCTGTTGCCTTCTTGGGATAGAACCGGATGTATCCGGCCCAAGCTAGACGCGTTTTCTTATTTCGGACTGGTCACTCGTCGTCGCGTATGCAGAGTATCGCTTAGGGCACGACGCGTTGTAGGTTACATATATCGAGAACTCGTAGAGATACATTTTTCTTCCTTAGATAGAATATAGATTATTTTTAGACATACGCTTGCGAACGGCTACCGTAAAGTCCTTTCACAGCAGATACCACTATGAGGATAGCGTCTTGCGACATGTAACCTCCTCCGTGAAGACTCATCACAGAGAAAAGCGGGAAAAATCAATGGTTATCTGAATATGCTTTCATCAAGCTATGAGAAAAACACCACCGCGAGAGAGTGTGGTTAACGGGTCTTACTGGATTCGAACCAGCTTTCTCCTGTCTCGAGTGGGGCATGTGTCCAAACTGCCCAGAGTCTACTTGGGAGAACGGCCCGGACGGTGTACCACTGCACCATCCGACCCCCCTGATCCTGCCTGTCTTATGACTGTTGAGTTTCGGGCATACCTTTAGGAAGTGCAATTTTCACTGTTCAGCCAGTGTAGATCCCGTCCGATCCCTTTCCAGATGGCTTCATTTTTCGGAAGTTGCTTTTTCGACTTCCCCTACAAGTCGAAACTGCTCGATCCAGCCGTGAGTAATTATCCACTGCGTGATTCCAGCCACATCCTCTACGCTGTTCATCATGGCTTTGAAAGACCTATCTTTAGCTAATCTGAGGACTTCACCTCTTCCCCTTGCCCATTGCGGACACGCCAGGACCATGTGCTTGATGTTTGGGGCCGGATATCCACATTGACAGCTTGGGTCGTGTACTCCAGGGACTTTCCTGCTGTACAGATAAGAGTTGAGTCCGATATGCTCGCTTCTTATCTGTGTGGCGACACTGCTTTGGGCCCTGCTAAGGCTAAGATGAATGTTTGAAGGTGTACCGTTGAAGTTTCATCTTTTTCTGCCTGTTTGCCGGTCGGTACTTATCTTTGCTGTATTCCATGATTCGGAATCTGCAGTCGTTCGACAGTCGGCCAGAACGCTGCACCCTATTGTTTGCCCACTCCTGGAAAGCTGCTACTCTACTGGCCTCTTTCTGTCTACCTCTGTTCGTCTCTTTACCACGAATCCTGATCCATTCGTTGACATCTTTGCTCCTGTTCCTAACGTGCGATATTTCTCTCTCGCTAGCGGGCAGCTTGATCTTACTACATGCTGATCAAATCGTCTGTGGAACAGGGAGTTTATCTGATAGTCTGGCGTGTTGAACCCTCCTCTGTTTCGAATATATTTCTATGGGGAGAACGGAAGATTCGTGCTCTAGCACTTTGCTGCTGGTAGACTTTTATGCACCTGTGACTAGTTTTAAGCATTTCCTTTGTATACTTCTGCGGGGTGAAATAGGTATGGTTGTGCTAACAAACTCTGCTCATGAATACTTTTATTTCGCAGCTCTCATTATCGTGGTAAACAAACCATAGGTTGACGGGTCCCACGCGGCGTGGTCAATCCGAACCCATGGCTGACTCGAACAATGCCACACAGATTTTTCGCCAGTCTTTGGTTAATTGACCTCCTCTACACCACGTATTTACCCGATCAAACCACGAAACAAACGGACCCTTAGTTGGCGCGCCCGGAGCGAAACCAAAACTTCACACAAGTTGGGCGTGGCACGCGTGACGTGTGTCGAGTAGATGTGTGTGTGGGGGGGGGCCACCACGCCTTAACGATACAGGACGTATGAAGGATATCTAGAAAACATGATCTTCCAAGCTACAGCAGTGGCCATCCGGTGCCCGCCATTCCCCAAAACCTACGATTGGAGCCAGCGAGGTACATCGGGTCGACAGGATAGGAACGTATTCACCATGACCCGAAGGCCTCGGGCCGAGGGAAAACCCTCTGCCATTCCTCCCGTACTCATTTGCGACGAGCAGCCGCCGTCTTCTGAAATATGCTATGTAAGATTCTACCCTACCGCTCCTAGAAAGCCCAACCAGTACCTCATCACTTGTGCCAACAGCCGATTGTAAGTGATGGTGCCACCACTTGGATGATTTTGATCAGTAGAGCCCTTCGCCCTATCTCTCCGAGACAGTCGGGAGAGTTCTTCGTTGAAAGGGAGCTGGGCATGGTGATGATGAAACGAAGCCGACCGAGATCCACGTCGATGAATGGGGATCCTGAAGGGAAAGACAGCGACTCTTCTAGTCTGTCCCAGATATACGAATATACTGAGCGTTTTCAGCCGGCGCCGTGTGAAGGTGACGAGTACGACTTGGCCAGCCCTCGGGTAGATGTCTTCCGATACTTACCGTACCTCCCGAGACTCTTCGTACACGTGACCAACCACACAACCTCACTAGTGCACACCAGGACCCCCGTCCGGCCAATCCCTTACACCGCACCCTCCACACCGCGCCGCCCGCCCGCTGCGTTATGACCGCGCCACCGGCGCCCACGATCATCGAGCTCAAAACCGCCTTCCTGCGCGACCAAGTGCGTACGCTCTCGACGCCGCTCCAGGTGCCGACAGACCTGCCCACGCCCCCCAACGCGAGACCTAGCACCGCGACCATCGCCCAAGCGGTGCGCAAGGTGAACCAGTCCCTGGCCCGGCACAATCGCCTCGTCTACGGCCCTCGCGCCCTCCGACACGTCGCCGAACAGATCGATCAGCTCTACCTCGACTCGGCGTCGCCCGATGGCACCGCCGTCTCGCCCAAAGAGGTGGAGGCCTGGGCCGATCGTTGCTGCGATTACACGTCAGACGACGTCATTTTACAGCTTCCCAATGCCTGGAATGACCCCGAAGCTGATGAAGAAGCTGCAGAACAGTTTCAAAGATTGCAGGCTCACTTGGTGGAGCTAAGTGCAAGCAGAAAGCACATTCGAGAGCAGCTTGAGATGTGTAGGTCGCTGAAGGCTTTGGCACAGCATTTTGGGTCAAGGCAAGATGTACAAAAGAATTTGGTCACGAGAAACGGTGAAGTGGAGAAAGAGTTGGAAAAGATGCGGAGATTGATGATTCGGGTGGAAAGAGGACTTACAAGCTTGGTCAAAAATAATTCTGTAGGCGAGCAAAATGAAGGCCGGATTTTTAACTCAGATAACTATGAAGAGGATGAGCTCTCAAGTTTGTTCGTCTAAATTTCTCGCTTTTTTTGCCTCTCGTGGCAGCTCATCCGAACCACTCATTCTCGAAGCTTTAAATGAATAAAACATGTAGCTCTTAGAACTTGCTAATTTAGCAACAGTTAATAGAGGATTCCCAGTCATCAATATCATTTGATCCAATGATCCGAGTGCTTTTCACAATATAGCGATGTTTATTTCCTTCAAGTTGCATATCAATAAAAGTCACCATGGAAATTTTAATACCAGCCATATTTTTGGAGGAGAATTATAAGCAATAAACACTCTTACTAATCTAGACTCCTTTTATAGTGATATTCTACTGCCTTTTAAACTTTAACATAACCGTTCACCAGCCTAGTACACATGTAATATAGTTAACGTGCCAGTGAACCTGATTCCATCTTATCTTGGCCATAATCTCTCTTTCTTGAAGCTTGGCCAAAACTTTTCTAAAGTGAGCACCAATACACGAACCGAAATATCGCCCAACTTTGAAAAGGTATTTCAGAGACCATCAAAATATCCCAGTCACCGTTGCATGTTGTCGCTGGTATGCTTCTTTCTCTTTTTTCGCTAATAGATATTGCTCTATACGCTGTTGTAGATCACTAACAGTGAATTTATCTGGAATAGGAACAGTAGTCTCATTTTCTTCTTTCTCTATTCCAGTCTTCGGAAACTTCTCTCTATACCTTTTAAGCATTAGTTGCGCCCAGCTGCTATCCAATGCATGGGCGACTCGACCTGGCCCATCCGAATCGATCATCAGATTGGGAGGCACTAGAGTAGTAGGCTGGCTGGTTGAATTTATACATGCCTGCTGGGGAAGAGTATGGAGTGGTTCTCCATTATCCACAGGCAAATCTCGAATTAAAGATTCCAATATATCGAGTTTATTCGAACACGCCTTTAATAAAGTGCCCTGATCGCTACCTTCTTTCACAACATTCGCACTTTCAAGCCAAACAGGGTCTAAATCAGGCTGTATAACATTACTTGACGAATTATTTTGTAAATTACTAACGTGTGGAATTGATGAATCGAAAAGAATGTTAGTGGGCTGTAAAGATTTTGTCAAAATCTCCTTGTTCAAGTCATAAGATCGTGATTTGCGTTGTAAATGTTGCTTTTTGCTCCTTTGCTGCAAAGGTTTCCCCATCTGCTCACAATATTGATAACTGAGACAAATAGCTGGTTTAAAATCAGGAACGTCTGGATTCAATTCCTTCTTTGGAGAACGAAGATTCTTCCCTTGCTGGTCTTTACTTTCTTCGTGATGAACTGTGTTCCAAAGTTTTTCATTACCCTGTAGATTATTTAGGAAATCCAAAAGCCCAATCATCGAGCGCCGGTCTTCTTCATTCATCTGGGAGATACTTTTGACAAAATTACTAACGTCTGTTACCAGTGACTTTTTGAAAGGCTTGTTCTCATCTGGATTAAGAGAATCTTTCAAGAGTTCACACACGGCGTAAGGGTCTTTAATCTGAGCTATGTTTTCAGGATCAGGAGATTTCACGGTAAAGTTGCACGTAGAAAGTTGTTGACTGGGATCGGATTGTGTTAACTCCCGACGTCTTGGGGGAATTTTATAAAGTTTTGACCTAGATTGGTCGCCAGTAGAAACCCCATCGAGTGAGCCAGGATCTTGATTTTCTTTTTCAGAATTGTCAGTCTGATGTTTATGAGAAGTTACAAGATATGTTTACCATTTACTTTTTGATTCGCTTTTCCAAAAAGTTGGGATTCTGTCAAAGTTGGCATGCAACTAGTTAAGAATGATTCGGGTAATGGAATAGAAGAAATTCTTATAAGCTTAAAATCAGGTGGTACCAATTTCTCGACTGATGGGGAATAGGGCGTCGCCCATGGCCAGTCAATAACTTCCCAGTCACAAAGTTCAGAGAAATCTTTCGCTCCCTCTCGATTCAAATGATTCTCCTTCCTAATTCTAAGCTGTGTTTGTTTTTCCGTTCGATTGGTAGGATGAAATAAGTCTGAGTCGATAGGTTTCCTGATCTTCTTAGGTTTAGAGTTGGGGGGTTGATTCGACGATATTCTTGTAGGTGATAGTTGCTCACATCGAGAGCTGTGGGTAACATCAGGCTTTGATATTGTCGAGCGAAGAGGAATTCTATTTGCTGCGAACAGTTTTCGGGGAATCCGTGGACTGCTAATCTCTAATGGTGAAAAGTTTTCCTTTTTCGATTTGTGACTTCCGTCTTTTGCAGTTGGGCAAGACCTTTCGGGAGTTTTGTTTTGACTAGCTTTACTAGGTTGAAGGAGTGATCTTTGTTTTATCTTTGATGGTATTTTCTCGATTTGGGTTTGAGACGGAGAAAGCTTCAAAAAATTATGGCCATTTGCGTTTCTCGCCACATCTTTCCTAGGTGTCTCAACAATCTTCCTCTGTTTTTGATCATCAAGTATATTTTGCTTATCCATGACTAGCCAGACAAAATTTCTATTCTGACATTTAATTTTGAACAGTTAAGGTTATTTAATGGCCGGTTCCTGTGTTGAAAAATATGTGAATCCAGGTGCTTCAGTAGACGACGTCTCAAAGGCAGAGATATTCTCTCGGGAAAAAACTTTGGTTATTTCTTCACATCTCCCAAAAGACAGATGAGTCCGAGGAAGTCTACTTGCTATTAGCTGTTTTCTTTTTAAACGGATTATGGGGGGAAGAGCTAGAGAAGGATAAAATTTCAGGTATAAAACACAACTAGAAAGGAAAGTCCAACTGAAAACATATAAAGAATAAAAGGTAAGTGCCTTCAGGGAAGAGTTTTTAATTGATGCCCACTAATTGAGGGTTTTTTTTTAAAACACCAGGTAGTTCTTACTCGGAAAGATTAACATTATTCTAAACTGATGTAGCATGGACATTTAGCCATTGTCCGAAAGCACTCTACAATATTAAATTAGCTAAGCCTCGATAAAGTGGATAGACATACCGGGTTTCTAGTTTGCATAAAGATAGTTCCTGGTCCAGAAAATTTACATACTAGGCCTTCTCCTGAGGATAATCCTGATATGATACCACCTGAAGAGACTCGCTCGAGTACATATTTCGTATTCCAAGCAACTAGATGGCCATTATCAACAATATACTTCTCGCCATCTAGTAGATCTTTTCTAATAATAGCCCCAAAACTCGAGATCCATAGTATACCATGCCCACTTATTTTAAATATGAACAGACCCTCACCACTAAACATTGCTTTCCCGATTCCTTGCCTCTTGAACTCCTTGTTCACACCCTGAGTACAGGCGAGGAAGGCATCTTTCCCAACAGACCATTGATCATCGCCAGCAAGATGGATATATGTGATATCACCTAGCGACGTAGGCGCTATTAGCAACTCTCCAGGACCGGTAAACGTAGAGCTTGCTAGATCACCACCGGAAATCAATTTCTTCATAGAGAACTTTATAGTCCCCTTCAGCGTGACTGTTGGACTCATGGAAATCATGGCGCCTGTATCACGTTAATAGACGGCCAGCCTCATAGGTCTTGTGGTCTCATACCAGGCTTCACAATCAATGGACATCCTATAGCAAGTTGGAAAGTCAGGAGGCTATTGGTATCTCGATGGCTAATCCGATAACTTCCACCATTGAATGTTCCGACATCGTCCAGCGATGTACTTGCTCTGATGATATGATTTGTAGCTGGTGTGATTTGTTGTGACTCGGTTACTGAGGATGGCGGTAAAGGGTTCTCTAAGTACTGAGACTGAGGATCTATGTACTGACAAGTTTGATGCTGAGGCGGCTGCTGAGAGGATGTGTGATGGGAAAAGTTAGGTGCGGTTTGTCTCCGATAATGCTTTTTTACTTGATTTGGAGCGGATTGGGGATTCCTTGAGATCAGATGAGCTTGTAGGGATGAAGGTTGAGGCGGCGGTGGTGGAGTGTAGTGGAACTGCTGCGATGGCGGGGTATGATGATTCTGTAAGGGTGGTGGAATGTACTGAGTTTGTGGTAGTGGAGGGGTATGATGACTCTGTTGTGGTGGTGGAGTGTACTGAGTCTGTTGTGGTGGTGGAGAATAATGTGCCTGTTGTACTTGTGGTGTCGGATGAATTCTTGGTTGAGTGTAGTGTAGCTGGTGCTGCGACGGCGGCGGCGGCGAAATCTGTGGCGGCGGATACGAAATTACTTGGGAACTTCTATCAGATGATTCTGCTATAGATAAAGCTAACCCATGCTGGTGAAGAACCTGACCTTCAATAACTGGTGGTGAGGTGAGAGGTGGTGCGCTATATTTGGGCTGGACTTCAATAGATGAAGATGTCAATGGCTCAAATTGCTGCTGCGCTCCTGTGCGGTAAGATAAGCAAGCTTATTAATATGTAAGATTTTTTCTGCCTACCTCCTTCATTGTTTCCGGGTGGTGCTAATCAAGTGTTAGCGGGAGCTTTTGTCTCCTAAGTACATATCATTGCTAGAGAGAGACGAAGAAAGTTGCACGTACGTGGATAGTAAGTCGACGTCATTATGGATCTGAAATAAAAATGATTTTCGTGACTTTTTATTAATGTTTAAGGTTGAAGTTGCGGGCGGGACTGACCGGCGCTTTGATCTTCACTGGGATTAGCATGCTTCTTTAATACCTGTGCTACGCCCCACTTCTCCCCGAGTACGACCACTAATAAACAAACAAACAAACCGCTGAAAAGAATGTCGTTATCAGTCGCTTTACGCTTCGAATTGCTATGATTTGTCGCCCAATAAATGATTTGTTTGTCCTGGGCGCTCACTATAAGATCACCCACTTCCCTTAAGGGGGGAAGAGTTTGTCCCCGTGCTTTATCAAGCGCAACAACTGGGACCGCAGTACATGGCAATCGATAAACTCCATAAATTGAATAGGGAAGATTTAAATCGAGCCGGTCAATGAATATTCTAACAAGTTGGACGCTATTACGAGAGTGATCCTGCTGCACATGTGCTGACACACCGAGAACGTTTTTGCGTGCAAATTTAGTCTCGTGTCTTCGCAAGTTGCTTCTAATTGATTGTTCATCTCTTTTTATTCAAAAAGATTGATGTTGAGAGAGTTATGAGAGATGTTCTAGGTAGGATAGTGGAATTATGTGAATTAGTGTAGTGAACAGCACCAACATTAGTCGGTGAGCCGGGTCGGATGGTGGTGTGGTACACCGTCCGGGCCGTTCTCCCAAGTAGAATCTGGGCAGCTTGGACACATGCCCCACTCGAGACAGGAGAAAGCTGGTTCGAATCCAGTAAGACCCCTTAACCACACTCTCTCGCGGTGGTGTTTTTCTCATAGCTTGATGAAAGCATATTCAGATAACCATTGATTTTTCCCGCTTTTCTCTGTGGTGGGTATTCACGGAAGAGGTTACATGTCGCAAGACGTTATCCTCGTAGTGGTATCTGCAAATGAAATCTGAGTATGAGTGTTCCAGAACGTCAAAATGAGTCATTCTTTGAGAAACACACCTTCCGTAATCATACGTGTCATAGCTTCAGGCTGCATACACAAGAATGAATTTAAAAAAAAAAAAAAATATAGTCGGTGAGCCTGGAGCGAAATCAAGACTAAAATAAAATAGGGCGTGGCACGGCTAGTAGAAGGAAGCTCTTGTATTGGTTTACAACAAAGACTTCGACCAATAATCCCCAATTGTGTATCGCAATCAAGTCAGATTTTAATCTGAGGCAGTTTCTCTTCATTAATCTGGGTTACCACCCTATCGGCCGTACCAAAACCACCAGCAAGAGTTTCAGGGTCATATTAAATACTTGTATCAAGACCTACTTGAAAATGAGTGCGATGGGTGTAGGGTGTAGTTGTATGATGCTGATCACCATATTAGCGGATTAACTCGTTCTTGAATCAGCAGTAAGAAGGAATGTGCATCAGTCCAGGTGGTGGAAAGATATATCGGGCATCCGAGCATACTAGTATATCACTGCGACCGACCCAGCAGATATGTTGGGATGTGCAAAACTGTCTGTATAAACAATAGGAGTCTCGGCTTTCTCTAACTCTCAAAAAATACCTGTTTCCAGATCACGGATAGATATCGAGCAATTCTATTAAAATTTGGTCTTGTAGAGCGACGCTGCGTAATTGATGACCGTCTCTACCACATGTACCGTCCGTCGATTGCAGACTCGCGATATTTGCATACTGGTACTGTCTCCCGCAAGCATGGTTTGAAAACTTTAAACTTCAAAGCTAAAATGATGGATTTGTCGGGCTGGATTGCTGAAAAAATAATGATGAGCAAAAGTCCCGAACACTTTTGCTCATTGATGGGGGGATGATGTTTACAACACTTTCTCCTATCTGCTTAAATGCTTTTTCTGCAAGCCCCTGCAATGTCGTCTAGCAAAATCCATCTCTTTAGATTTGAAAATTTACAGTTTTCAAATTATGCTTGCGGGAGATACAGTCAAACCTCGGATAACTTAACTCGTCGGTCGAAGCAGAAAAATAAAGCTATGAGAGGATTAAAGTTAAGTGAAATATCCCACTTAAAACATGGCTATCATCTTCGAGGTGCTCTTGATCAAGTTGACTAAGGCCTGGACGATTTCGACAATTTTGACCAGCTTACAGCAATGAAGTGGAGCTTAGCAGCTTCGAAGGAGATTTCGACTCGGACAATTAGCAACTATTTCAAACATACTGAATTGTTTGAAGAGAGCATTCCAAACCATACTTTGCACACTTTAGAAGCTGATGAACAATCCACTGAGTTGGGACTTCACAAAGCTTTTAATCGATTAGTAGTCCGAAATGCAATGTCAATTGCAAATTTTCTCAATTCAATTGAAGAGGATCAAGGAGCGATTGAGGAATTGGACGATCATCAAATAATTGAAATGGTTCAATTGCCAGAGGAAGAAGAAGAGCAAGAAGAGCTGGCTGAGGAACACCCCAAGTTAGTCGAACGAAAAAACTCAACTCTCTAGTAATAGTGATATCTCTTCTCCATATTTCCAAGGAGAAAGATGTGAAAGTTTTGTTACGATTCAGGTACAAGGCTGAACGGCGTTGCACCGAGGAGCGTTGTGAGGCTGAAGCAAGGGCCAGCTGGTGCACCCAGCGTAACGATGGGAGACAACCTGTAATTGTAGATTCCTTCCTTAGCTTTTAGATACTCGTATGAAGCATTCTCTTTGGCCCATATCCATTTGTTGATCAGCCGAAAAGAGCCGTGACAAGTTTACAGGCACCTGAAAGGTATCCAGAATGAGATTAGATACTCATCTGGAACCCAAAATAACCTACTCTCTCTCAAGGGTCCTAAATGTGAAAGTCAATTTACGACAGGGGTTTTGCCATACAATGTTTTTTGAAAAGCTTTTTGGCTACTACTCTATTGCAGGGGTAAATAGTGAAGGAAACCCCTGAATGCCAAGATATGACAGGGATTATACAATATGCCATTGGCTGCAATATTTTGACCATACCAAATCCGACAATAGCTGAACCTTATTTGTATGGGAAATTTTGCTTGATAGAAGAAGTGTAGGAGACCCCTGTAACTCGTTGAAATGATGATATTCTATTCAAAAGTGCTAGCTTTTATCAAGTTTTAAATACATTTTTACCAATAATTAAGCATAATTAATAAGGAATCGAACCTCCTCTTACTCTGATGACTGTCTGGCACCTTTCTGGCATGCTCTCTACAAGCGTAGCCAGTTGCTCCTGAGAAATTGACTCCCATGCCTCTAGGACTGCATTACGGAGCACTTCCTCAGATGGATTACCAGAATCAAATTCTGGGTGGTGATCTTCAATATGGGATTTCATCATATCCCACACTGACCCAATTGGATTCAGGTCTGGGGAATATGACGGCCAGACTATGAACTCTACCCCCATTGATGACAGCTCTCTTTTCGTACGTTGAGCAGAATTGGCAGGAGCACCATCCTGCATCAAGAGAAGAGGGCCGTGAGAGTCAATTGGTTGTGTTGCCGCGTGGATTAAAGGAACAATCCTCTGGCAGTAACTCTCCGCTTTTATAGTCCCCCAATCCCTAGTCCAGAAGAGGGCAGGGCCCTTCTGGTTCCCATAAAAGGAGCCCCAGAACATCCAACCACGCTTTCGAGGACCCTTTCGAACCAAGCAAGTGTGATAATATGTCTCCTCGGGCTAAAAAATTAGATTAATGCAGTTGATACATGGCTGAGATCTGGACTCACCTTCCTCGAAACCCATACTCTTGTGTGACGTTCACCAGTGACCCAAGTCTCATCAGACCAGAGAATTTGGGACCACTGTTCAGGTGTCCAAGAAGAGTGTTCTTCCGCCCACTCTAATCTTTTCCTCATGTGTGCAGGCGTTAGAGTAGGCTTCGCTTGAGCAATGCAAATCTTGAACCCTCTTCTCTCAAGAGCACTTTTGATTTCGATTTGGCCACAATTCCAGTGGAAAAACTTAGCAGCAAGCTCTAAGTGGCTCATCTGGCGGGCCTCACTTGAAGACGTGACAAACTCTTCAAGCTCAACTTCCTGCTGAGCGTTCAAGGCGTGGGGTTGGCCATTTCGCTTTTTGGGCATCAGACAGGCATCAGACATTGCCTTGCGAGGGCATATTGTACCCTTCTTTCGGTGATACCGAGTTGATTACCGATGGTGAGATGAGTAAAACCAAGGCCACGTAACGTGTATATCTGGACTCGCTGATCCCTTGAAAGCTGGCTCCGTGATCTTGGAGTAGTGGGAGATGCTGGGGTGCACATTTTTTTTCGCAGTTTGTCGTGAGGATATAGGTTATTCGATATGTCATGTCAACCGATTTAGTGTGTTACGAGGATGCTGTGCAACTATCGAACAAAAGAGAGAAGGTTCAAGAAAGGAATGCCTCGGTTGCCTTATTGCCTTAGTCTAGCCATTTTTGTAGCGCTAAAGACGGAATTTCAGGGATAGCCCATGTAAATTACACAGAATGTGGGGCTACACTTCTTGCCCCTGTAATAGAGTACTGACCCCACCACTGATTGACCCAACCCCTATCAGTGACCCACGGAATCCATCAATTCTTATGCCGAGCGCGTTCATCACCACAATTTCATTGGAGTTATTTAAGAAAAAACAGATTATAAAATCGGATTCGCTACAGATGAAAATGCGCCAAAAAACAAAGACTTTCCATCGATTTGGGCTGCGACAGCCTTATTTGAAGTTCATCGTAGGGCTTTACAGCTTTGGGTCGTGTGACGCTCAACGCCACCTACGAGCCAACCAATGCATCGAACTCTTACCAACGCGAAATAAAAAGGTTCTGTCCAGATGTAAGAAGTGGTATGCAAATTTTGGAATCTAGACTACGAATATATTACCCAAGAAGATCATATTCTTTTGCTCAGTGTAGATTTCCTTTACGTCAAGCAACCTCTCCTTTCCCTTTCCAGCACTTGTCTCTTCACTTCTCCAGTCAAGCGGATCTGCTCTAACCATCCCTGGTCTAGAATCTATTGCGTTATTTTTCCCAGGTCTTCGGGATTATTCATTATTTCAAGTAATCGGTTCTTTACTTTTCCTCCATACCTCTACCCTACTATTCACCCGCAGTGGGCAGGCCATGATTGCATGCTTAACGTTTTCTGAAGGTTATCCACACAGGTATCTGGGATTATCGACTCCAGGTACTTTCATTCGGTATAGATAAGATTTGAGTCCAATGTGCTCGCTTCTTATCTGTATTGCTATGCCGCTTTGTGTCAAAATTGTTAAATTAATATTCAGATAGTTTAGCTTCGTTCGTCTGAGAATTTTCAATTGAAGTAGCCCAAAGTGGACTTTCCCGTGGCTTGATACGCTCGTATGTTGCTTCCCTCATATATCCTTAAAGGTGCCAAGGGCACAACCCTCCAATCTTGTGATGTGGTCCTTATAAAACTTGTAATCATTTATTTTTTAATGATCGAAGAGAATTAATGGTTGGTGAAGAGACGCGTAGATGACGTGTGATGCTCGATTGTAAATATGATCTTCTTGGGTAATATATTCGTAGTCTAGATTCCAAAATTTGCATACCACTTCTTACATCTGGACAGAACCTTTTTATTTCGCGTCGGTAAGAGTTCGATGCATTGGTTGGCTCGTAGGTGGCGTTGAGCGTCACACGACCCAAAGCTGTAAAGCCCTACGATGAACTTCAGATAAGGCTGTCGCAGCCCAAATCGATGGAAAGTCTTTATTTTTTGGCGCATTTTCATCTGTAGCGAATCCGATTTTATAATCTGGCTTTTCTTAAATAACTCATGTCGATATAATTCCAGGTTTGCGGTGATATCACAGCAGATGGAAAATAGTCATTCAATTAGTCTTAAAAAGTATATCTATTCTTCTTACTCTGGCAGGTAGTTTATAGTTTACAGTTTTGATCGACGTATACTTTGTCGTTTACCTATACCCCTTGGTTCCTTCTTTATGCGGAAGCCTATGAGACCTAACTAATAAACAACTCAAATGGAATTGTGGTGATGAACGCGCTCGGCATAAGAATTGATAGTTTTCGTGGGTCACTGATAGGGGTTGGGTCAATCAGTGGTGGGGTCAGTACTCTACTCATTAATCATGCCTCTGATGTCGCCGTCGGAATTCTATCCTCGGAGTACAATCGATACTTGACACTTGAAAGACAAGTGCAAATGTCATCAATTGATGGCGCAAGAAATAAGATGCGCTCTGTGCAAAAATTAGACACGTACACTTGCGTCATAAGGGAGAAACGATGAAGGAAAGGACCTTGGAGACGGCGAAGGTGACATATCCAGTCCAATTTATGAAGAGTCTAGTAGGAAACACCAAGTGAAATTAGAGCTGCGTGTGATGATCCGAAAGATCAAAGATAAAAACGCGACGTGTTTGGGGCTTCCACACAACTTATCTGAGAATAGCACAGGTAGCATTGCGTGTCCCTCGGCTTTCGTTGTCTATTATTCACGGCCCGACCAATTGCTACGGTGCCTCAGAGAAAGACGCAAGTGAAGAGATGAATCTCTCCTTGATTCCAAATAGTATGGATCGAGAGAACGCTCCACGACCTTGAGTGAGCCCTGAAACCACCTTTTCGAACGATCGATTTTGCTACACTCACGTCAATAATTTTATGCTCCGAACCGATGTGGTATGGCACTGCTGGATTTTAAGCGGAAGCTAGGCCAACAGCTAATGAACTTTCCAGTAAATTGGCGGAGAATTAATAGTACCTTGGACGAATCAACTGCACTTAATAGTTGTGTAGTGCATGCTCGCAAGATTTTTACCTGATAATTAGTAGGTGCTCGACCACACATAAGCCTTCGTTATTTTAAATTAACTTTCTCGTTGGTGGAAGCCCCAGAGAGGCTTTGTAGTAATTTTTTTTCAAGAAGCATCTTCGTAGTATTGTACTAAGATTGATTGAAACATCATTCTCATTTGAGAGGTCTTAAATAATTTTACCCAGGTACTCATATCCTCGCTGGTGAAGTTCCTATCAGGATTTGTGGCGTTTAACGGCACAATTTATCATCACAAACTTTCGACGATATGACTAAAAGTAGTCCCGACACTTTCATTCCGATTTTTCTTTTTGAGTGCGGCTCGATGCCTGCGGCTCTTGAGATGCGCCTCCCATTCAATCTCATTCATCAGTGTCATCTGGCAGAGCTCGCATGTTTGACGAAACCATACGTCCGGCTTTTCACCTACTGTCCCGAGGATTTCTTTCGCACACGTTGACAGCTGTTGGGGCGCCTGAAGTTCGCGACCGGAAAGCAAGTCGGCGGTGATCGCGATAGCTCGGTTCGTAACTTCATCTTGAAATGCTGTAGAATTAGTAGCATCAAGAAGGTAGAGTCGGTCGTTCAACATCGAGCATTGGGCGAGTGCGGGTCGTAAGTTAAGCTTGATCCAGCGCAACTGCCGCTTTGCATATTGACGTGTAGCGGCTTGGGTTTGTTCGATAGCTAAGTCCAAGGCGCTGGCAGATGGGGCACTGTTTTTCTTGGCATGCAAATAAGGTGCAAATTCTTTCCAACCAATTGATGCCCAGATGCCGCGCGTCTGATCGACATGCACACCGGCCTGCTTTTGCGATTCAAGGTATTGATCCATTGATTCTATTTCGTCGAGGAGTCCTGCTTCCATCATCTTGAGGACACGGGCATCGAGGCGTTCTTTGAGAATGATCGGGTCAACATAGGTCCAAAATAGGAGAGTTGATGATAGATCCAGGTAGTCATGGGTGACGCGCAGCCCCGGGGACCTGGAACTAGATCGGGCTGCGTCTTGCTTCCTGCGCGCATACACTTCTGAGGCGCGCTTGCCTGTAGTGAGGCAAATTTCTAGTGATCGACGAATCTTGCGGACGTCGTTTGGATGCCATCGAGCGGCCATTACCGGATCGACCTCTTTTAACTTCTCCAACATCACTTCAGACGGGCCATTCAGAATGGGAAATTGCATAGCAGAGACGTGCGTGGAGAGAGGTATTGTCAATTCGGAAGTTACGTCCTCAGTTTCGTCCATAATTGAACTGGGAAATAAAAGACTCTGGGTGTAGTAGTGCGTGCCACCCACAACCACAGGAACCCGGCCACGGTTGCGAATCTGCCGTATCAATCTTTCTGCTTCGCGCTGGAAAAGACCTACACGCCATGCCTCTTGATCTAGTCGGATGTGACCGAGGAGATGATGGGGAATGCCCTGCTGTTCCTCGATAGTCGCTTTATTGGTGACAATCGGGAGACCAGCATACATCTGCATTGCATCACTGTTGATTATCTCACCATTAAAGCGCTTGGCAAGCTCAATGGCCAGCTGAGAGATTGAGTGAGTAACCGCAATAAGGGAGAAAGAGCAGCTCTACCTGAGATTTGCCAGTACCTGTCGCACCAAAAACTAGCAATAGGGTTTTTCGGGATAGTGTTTCAGCCATCAGGACATGCCACCGTCAGATGATAATTACATAGACTGGTTCAGTCGGCGGCGACTTTCCAATTTACATGTCTCTTCTGATGGCAATGTGTTGATTTTCGGCACTCATTTACCAAATAATAACACTCTCTTAATTATCTCGCTATTTGTGGAGACTTTTTTTTAATAGATACTGCCTATAGGGCAGCCTAGGGCCGCCCTTTGCGCAGGTCATTCTAATTACGTATTACAGTTGAACTTGTCTAAATGCAAACCTTAGGTGGAAAAAAAGTTTGCACTTAGACTGGGTTTGCATTTAGAAAAAACCTCTATAAATGCAAACAGCTGACTAATCCTTGATTTTGCATTTAGACTTAGAATTCTCCAACGAAAATTGAAAGTAATTAATTACTTTTTAAAGCAGAAAAATCCAAATTGAGATACATTTACGTGCGCATATATTTCATTAGAGTTCTACACCATTGTACATATATATATATACATGTTCATTCATACAGGGTTAAAGAAATACTGGATACTTGTTTGTCGTTTCGAGTTTATCCTCTTCCATTTATAACTCTCCAGTAGAGTATCAATTGCCTTGAGATCAACATCAAGAGACTTTCCTATTTGAGAAGGATGGTGTGCATAATCATACGTTAGTGCAAGTGCTGTATTCACATCTTTAAGGGAAGGACAAGGTCTTTCAAGTTCTTCTGCTTGTTCTAATGCCCCAGAGTCTGACTGTCTTATCACAGAATCAACTAACTCTTCCATGGAAATGCTTTCCATATTTGCTTCATCTGGAAACTCTACAAAATTTTCAACCGATATGCGATTCTCCGGCACACTAACAGCCATTTGGAGGAGGCCCTGAACCTCTCCACGAATTGTTGACGTATCGTCGTAAGTAACTGGGGCTGTGGATTGGTGTAAGATCTTTGTGTGCTGCCAGCAATTTTGATGAACTGCATTTGAAATTTCATTCCAAATTTTGACTGTCCACTTCATGGCAGTAAGTTGATCAAGTTCGTAAGGCTTTGAAGATCCTCTGTCACTTAATATGATTGCGTGCCGAAGTTGCTGCTTTCTGTACCTTGTCTTAAACGAGGCAATAATTCCTGCATCCATTGGCTACAGCTTAGATGTACAGTAGTGTTGTCTAGTACAGGCAAGGATCCGATTTTCCCATGCCCAGAAAAGTTGTCAAGCAAAAGCAGAACTTTTCTTCCTGGAATATGTCCGATTTTGCGATCAAAGCTTGACAACCATAAGAAGAAGATATCCTTTGTCATCCAAGCCTTTTTTTGAATTGATATTCCAAGTCATATTCATCAGCCTTCTTCTTTCCGAATGATGACCTTGGACGTTCAGACTTCCCAATGAATAGAGGAGGGAATTTCTCGCATCTATACGTGTATGGAAGCAAAAATGGCATCAACCAGTGTCGGTTCACTAGGTGAACCGTTTGAAGTAATTAAGTAGGTAAACGATAGATCTAGTAAAGATGTCCTTGTTTCCTAGTAACTGGATAACAGCTAGCTAGTTCCCTTAAAACTGCAGCGCAGAGGAAAGGGGTCTTCTATCTTATTGCAGCACAATAGATAAAGATGCACAACAGTAACTTTAAGTCTATGACTTAGATTCGTTAACAGTATGCTTTTTTTTTCAATTAAATCTCTCTTACAAAGACAAATGAAAAGTTGGATGAACCCCGGCTTCGCTTAAGCACCCCGGTTTATGATATCTTCATATCATTCCGGAATTTGCATTATTCCGACAACCAGAGATGTAGATTGTCCTACTGTGGTACCAGGGTACATTTGGCACAGTGGAGCAAGACTTCACATAAAAACAGCACCTTCAACATTCAGAGAAATCCAAATCCAAGAAAACCTTTCTGAGCGCGCAGCTTCATTACTTCTCCCTTGAATGTTATTCTCTATGAATACACATATTGAATGTGCTGTGGTTGTGCGAAATCTTGCCCCGCTGTGCCAAATCTACCCTGTACCACAGTATAATAAGATCTACATATAGACACGTGCATGATCCTCTTGCATTTGCAAAATTTGCAGGCGCTAAAATACTTGGTGGCCCACTTTTCTTGCATTTAGACAGGTTCAACTGTATAACCCAAATTCAATATGAATAAAGTCATAAAATTTAAAATTTAAAAATGACAGTAGATTCCGGATTGGAAGAGACTCACCATTTCTATCGCCAGTCATTATCATCTCAGCCCTTCATGTGTTCTGCACAGTGATGGTGAAGACAAATAAGATTGTTGATGATGCTTCGTAAGAGCTGGCTCCTAAGTAGCTTCGGCGTAACTTAGGGACCTCTCTCATTCCAGAGAATTTGAAGTCTGAATATTAAGTTATTTCTGAGGACTCATGACTCACAGGTTTTCAGGTAAAAAACGCTCAAGGTTCAAGGGCATCTACTTTACCGAGAATTTTGAATGATTTGGCCGAGGTAAAAGACATGATTTTAATAGACCGTTTTCCTGCTGTTGTCGCTGTCGTGCCCATGAAAGGATTAGAAGTTAATTGACGAGTATACAGAACGTACAGCAGCATCCTTTTTTCTTTGATATTGATTTCATTTGCAATGCGCCCCAAGGAAAAATACAAGACCCTTGGGCTCTCCAGATTGCTCCATCATCATGTTGGTCGTAACATTGCAAGATGTCCTTGCCATATAACCTTGCCTCGAAGTCATGCCTCATGCCGTATATTCATTGTTCGGGCTACTTGGTCGCTCGAATTGAAGATGTTCTACTAGTAGATGACAGGGCACTTCCCCCATCTTTCGCGAATAGGCTTATCAGACATGGAACTCTCCAATGCCATGATCATTAAATTGATTCTCCTCCGAGTTCTATTTTTTTTGCCTTTCTCAAAGATCTACTTTTATCAGGAAGTGGTATGACTGTCCCGTGCAGTTTTTTCTAATGGCATGTAAGGAGAAGAATAAGAAGTAGATGTATTTGATTTGTAAATAGATAACTCAGTTGCTTGAACTCCCCCTTTTATTTTCTCTCCTCTTCTACATGATATATATATACTTTGTATCTCTTCTCATTTTTCACCATCCTCGTTTTCGTTAAGTGCTCTCGAGTTGTTAGATCTCACACTTGACTCATTAACCCTTCTTTTAACCAAAACCTCCTGAATGACTTGCTTATACTTATTGTAAGAGAAATAAACTTATTTTTAAGCTAAATGACTCGTTAATTCAACTAGTCATTACCGTTTGAGAATAACTCTTAAAACATGTCGATTACCTAGGTGTCATATGACGATATACAATTCTCTCTCCTTTTCTTCTTCTCTATCTGCAATTGTATGTCTAATATTTTTACAGGAGCCCCAACAATTACATAAGCAAACTAACGAGCGCCTAATCATGTGATAAACTACAGATGGAAACATGGTTTTCTATGGAAATCTAAGTTATAGATACCAACACTGGCAAGTTCTTTATTTAAACCTTCAAGTTTGAATCTTCATCTCTTTCGACCCATGCCTCCTTTTCCAGCTTATATCGATTGCTTGAAATCATCTCTTCAAGGGCTCGATTACTGTTGCTTTTGGTCATAGAGTCGGCTGGCTTCGATGGACCTTTGATCCAGACAATCTCCGCAATTTCTCCGAGTTCATAGGCTTCTCGAATGGAAGAAATGTCTATCATTAATCGTGTTTCCTTCGTGGTTCCAAGTTTGACTAAACATGCATAGAGGGAAAAACTGTCTGTACAAAAAACTAAAGGCACAGATTTCTTGATGATTGCATCGATTGTGTATTTAAGAACATAAGCCACGTCAAATGCATGTACCATTGCATATAGTTCAGACGCTAGAACGCTTCGCGTAACTCTTTTACATTTCGTTGAGGACCATTGGAGTAAATTGCAGTGCTGATCGTCTGCCAAAATGATCTATTAGAACTTTTGGCGTACTTTGGATGATAATGTTAATGCGGTTAAGTCTAGAGAGAACTAAGGATATAGAGAACTTAAGAAGACTGGAAGTGATAATAGAACAATGATGATATTGATGAGTATCTTGAGATTGATGATAGTATTTTGTCCTCTTTTTTTCTTCTCAGTCTCGCAGACATGCAGTCTTATATATACAAAATAAGGGATCTCTAATAAAGACTATTAACCCAATTCAATTCTTACACTTGTGCCGTATCTTGTCACTCTGTGCCGTAATATCAGAAGTGTTTGCTATTGCTGTTTGTTGTTGTTGTTGTTATTATTGTTGCCCGTGCCGGGTAACAACTGATATCTCCAATATCGCTCTAGACAAACAGCGGGAGCTAGGCTAAAATTAGATGATCACTTTGCATCATATTGGCGAGTCTGATTATTCTCACATGATCTCATAACCGATTTGGCTTGAAAAATATAAATTGTTGGCAAATGAACCATCAGTTACGGCGAGGTGAGTAGAGGCTCCGAATCGCCGTCTGCGAGGGCGAAGAGTCAAGAGACGAGTTAAGAACGAAAGGGACAAAACCCAGTAAAGGTAGATCTCAAGAGATGGGCATAGAATTCGAAGGGTATAATACAAGGTGCGAAACTAGAGAAGAATCAACACCTTGGGTCCAGCCCAATAAGTACTCCAGCCAACAGTCCCAAATCCAACCCCCTACAGTCTCCAACCTAGCTAATCTCCCCGTACAGAACTAACTTTAAATTCCCCTTTTTTCCCCTATACGGCTTGTCTGCGCCACTCCCCATTTCTGCCTGAGGATCCTATTCTGTATGGCTCTAACACCATCAATAAATGCGATGAGGCGAAGTTTTGATTGATCTAGCTTGGTAAAGTTAAGTCCGGAGTGTTGACCGTATGATTTTTGCCACATAAGTCTCTTGTTTAACTTATTCATCTGGTCAGAAGTGGGTTCTGTTGTTTGCGCCGCCTGAGAAAGGTCAAGAGTCGCTTGTGGTTGACATACAGTGAAAACATAGGAGCCGCGAGCGCGTTGAGCGATGTACTCATCTTTGTTACTGACAGTTGATAATTTTTGACAATGTGATGTTTGAGTGACAGATAACAGTGAAGAGTCACCAGAGAGGGATAGTTTTGCGCCATTAAACATTATTGATTGTCCTGGTATAATTTGCTCAACGTCCTTAGCCTAGAGTTGGGCGACATCGATGGCTTTTCGCTCTTTCTGCTTAAATTCATCGTCGCAGGCGAATAACGTATCATCAGTTTGTAGCGCAACGATTGCAGACTGATTGAAAAGAAGACAGGCATCACTGGAGGATTGTTCAAGATTTAACTTTGATCCGTGGTGGTCATGATATGTCTTGAACCAGTGGTTCCCTGCTTCAGAAATGCCATATAAAGGTCGAAGAACTTTGAGAACCACGTTTGGCGACAGGTTAGGCTCTGCAGATGGCTTGACAAAACATTTGCGTGATAAAAGCGTTTTTGACTGCATGTAAGCTTGACTAATGTCACAGCAGAAAATCGAGTGGCCACGCATCAGAGCTACTGAGAATAAAAGTCTCTGTGAGGCACGTTGTATCGTTGGCGATTGTGTGAGAATCGAGTACTTTTCTTCATCTTTGTATGCCTGAACTACCAGGCGAGATTTCTTGAACGCTTGGGGAGTCCCTGGCAGTTTGATAGTATCGACAAATCGGCTCTTGAATATACGCGTACCTCTAGGGACATGGTAGGAACCTTCCAATTCGAAGACGCTTTTGGAGAGGAGTCCATCAAGCTCCTTTTGGCGTGATGCGGCGAAATCAGTTGGCATTGTCGTGATTATTGTAAAAACTGATAAGTTGGGAGTATTATCACGAAAGCGTGCAGGTAGTCGTCTTTGGCGTTGCGAACTAGGTATTGTGGTGGATGGGTTAGTGATAGGAGTGGGTATAACGTTAGGAACAGGGTCAGGCTGGGGGTTATTGTGCCTTTCTTCATTTTCGTTTTCGGTAAGATTATTATTTTTTTGGAGGGTAAATCTTAACACACGTTGATCGAAACTGAGTTGGACCCGAGGGAAAATGAACCGTGGCTATTTCGTTGACAGCTGAAATAAGCTTATATGTGTTTTGCTGGCTCAGCTGAGGTGCTGGTATCAGTAATGATAGTTGTGCTTGGAAGAGATGGAAGTACATGAAACCTCGTGGAAGTCAGCAGAAGCATCGACTCTGTTCTATAGAGAACATAAGTAGATGCTAGAAGGTTCCAGAGGTCATGATCAGAAGTAATGGGATGGTATACGTATCGAATCTTCATGTATATAAGATATCTCTTTCTCCCTTCATATCATCAGACAGATAATCAGATCATCCATCATAATACGCATTCAGTATTCATCACTCTATATCTGTTCTCACAATCGGCTCACCACCAGTGTGTCTTAAGGACATCTTCAGTGGCCAATATCCTGTCCTCTGTAAGCTCATAACTATAACAATATGGGCCTTCCAATTTTTTACGATGGGCTCGCCAAACTAAAACATCTGAGCCAAGTGGGATTGTTCTTGGAGATGGGCCATTCAGTGAGTTGATCGCTTCTTGAATCTGCCGATTTGCACGAAGTTTTGAAACCTCGGCCATTACTCTATTAATTGCTTTCGCCCGCTGCATGATATCTGGGGTAGGTGCATCGCCTTTAACGATGCGAGGAAAAGCGCCAAAAACGCGAAGGGTTGAAACAATACCGTCGGGGCCGGCTGTGTCGTTTATTGCCTTCACGGCCATTTTTAAGACTAAAGAGCGTGTTTGTTGCGTAGTTTACTTATTCGATGATAAGTCTTCCCGAATTACTTCGTATGCCCTACGAAGTGGCTTGTGATACCTTTCAACGATACCCATAGACTGCGCAGCTTCAACTAGAATCTCTTTCGTCTCAATGACAAGAGACTTGTTATACTGCTGAAAGTCAGTTGAGGTAAAATTTGTGCCAGCATCATGATTTATGACAGCTGGGGGTCCGAGGTAGGTATCGATCCAACATAATCGGGGAGCCTCCCATAGAGCTGACGCAGTCATGTTTGGTAAAAACCGTGCCGCTCGGAACCGGGTAGCTTCGTCGATAATATGAAGTACAGGAACACCGTCGATGTAGAGGACATCGGCAAAGAATGATTGATTAAAATCTACGTTATCAGAGTCTCTGAGTGTAAATTTAAAGCGCAAAGGAGCGGAACCGTGACGCTGACATTTCTGACAGTGTTCAGTGATTCTATTTAAGAGATTGCGATGGCTTTCGTCTGTGTGACCGGCCCTATTTAACATGTTAATCAGACGTTGCATGGAGGGATGACCAAAACGTAGGGTGAAGAACACGGAGTTCTGCTTCTGTTAAGAATGAGGTTGTAGCTGTTATTCGTCCCCATTGTAGAAATGCGTGCCAAAAATTTCTTATTACAGGGACTGAGATACATTTGTTATTCTTTTGCAGTCGAATTGTATCCGTAAGATTATCAAAGTATGCTTTATTTTCATCTAGATCGTGGAGCGAGAGTAAGAATGGAGTGTTTGTTTTGATAATATGGAAAGTGCATGGTCCGATTGGTGTAAGGATAGTGGTTGAACCTATAGATAGTGGGTCACCAATTCCAAATTTTACGTTAATGGTACGAGACTTGTCAAGTGGGTGAGGGCCAAAAAGGGATTCAAATGCCTCATATTGACTGGGACCAGCAGTGGATTTGCCAGCAGCTCCCGTATCTATTAGGATACCATGAAACACATCCGGGCCGTGTCGATAATTTATATAATAGGTCTCCTCGTCAATTTTCACGTCATTCAAAGGTATAGATGAAGTTAGGGCATGCGCAGTTGATTGGTTGGTCAGTGATTGCTATAATAAAGGCTTTTCTTCAGAGGAGAGCAGAAAGTGATCATTTTCGTGAACTCCATTAATGGTTATTGCGGCAAGTTGCTCAACGAAATCATCATCATGGTTCCAGACTTCCGTTTCGTTCACGAAGGCATCAAACTTTGCATTAAATTCAGTATTAGAAATATATGTTGACTTCCGTCGATGATAAACGTCTCTAATTCGTTTGCGTGCTTGCTAGCTTTCTTCCTCAGTATGAGGGGTCGACCAACAATTATCTTTTTGGCAAACATAACAAGTGCGGGGACTACGGTTGAAATTTCCTTTTTTTTCTTTCTATGTATCTGCTTCGATAATCGTTATTAAGGCCTCTTCATCCTTTATGGAAGCCACCTTGAAACCGTCTGTCTGTATTGAAGCACTCTTCTTGTTCACATTCGGACTCAAAATATTGCTGTTATTGATGGTGTTTTGCTAAGGATTTGGACGCTGTCCACGTGAAAATATTTGCTTTGGCTCGATTGATAAAGTCAATGGAGGTATCTCCTTTAGGTGTCGTCGAGCAGGCGATATTCGTTGCGGGGTGACCCTTGCAAGAATCGACGAGCTTACCGTAGAAGATTTCTTCAGTACGGTAAGGAGGGGGAAGGTCTTGTTGAAGGAGACGCAGGCGTTGCACTAGGATGGTCATTGCTTAATCTACATCTTTTTCATCACCTGTCTGTTCAGACAATACCAAAAAGAGTGATAATCCATCCCATTGATCACGGATCATACTTTCATGTTCTTTTCCTTCAACAAATTCTTTCATTGCGATCACGAGTTTATCTAAAGGTGGAATAATTGACTTGTTTTGCTGGATGATGGTTCGACAATGCTGGAGGGCTGCACCTTTAAGCATCACGTGGAAGGCCTCATGGTGTCTTATCTTTGATAGCCCTACAGTGTTACAGTTTTCAATAAATGTTGCATACTTGTCGTCAGAAAATTCATCAGGTGATCCTTCATATTTCTGCTCATGATTATAAATTTTACTGAGGTTGATGAGGGCATAGGCCTTCTTATCTTC
Organism: Podosphaera aphanis; assembly: GCA_022627015.2. Lineage (NCBI taxonomy): Eukaryota > Fungi > Ascomycota > Leotiomycetes > Helotiales > Erysiphaceae > Podosphaera > Podosphaera aphanis. The sequence goes on from JAKRRZ010000034.1 coordinate 35,338, forward strand.
CTCTGAGCGCTGATACGTAGGTTGCGTATCTGGTTGAAAAGTACTGCTTGTTCAATAGGTTCAGTTTGGATATTCACTTGAGAGTTCGGAATTGATTCGCGATTACGGTGATATATAGGCGAGACCTCTATTTGTTCTTCGCTTGGAAGTGGCATGTACGAAGAGTTGGATGTTTTTGCTAGAGCAGGCGCCATTTTTATTCCGCGACGCTTCTCAACAAACACATCATGGCAACGTAGATAATCGCGGAGTGGCTTCAAGTCAGGTGCTTTGCGGAAAATAATCTCGTTGAAATTCTGAAAGTCGTGCACAAAATAGTTGTGTAAGAGTAATCCAGCTATCTTTTCGTCATCATAATCTTTCATCCGATCTGTGATATAGTCTGAGATTTGTTGAGCTGTAGCCTTGTTGGCTTATTCAATTGTCCACGGTACGACGTCGGCTGCTTCCTTTTTGTCGGACATCTTGACGGGTGATCTTATGCAAGGTTCGGCAGGTGGTCTATTCTATTCAAAGGACGCAACGGTTTGCTGCACTGCTAACAATGGATCTAATTTTGTGACAAAGGAAAGATTTCTCTAACCAGCGATTCTGATCTGTTTCGAAACTGATCAGTGTCGATTACCTAGGTGTCATATGACGATATACAATTCTCTCTCCTTCTCTTCTCTATCTGCAATTGTATGTCTAATATTTTGGCTGGCAAAGTCGAACTCTACACCTTCACGCGGTGCCGGCTGTAAACGCTCAGTATGTTCGCATATCTGGGATAGCTAAGAAGAGTCGCAATCTCTCCCTTCAGGATCCCCATTCATCCACGCGGGTCTCGGTCGGCTTCGTTTCATCATCACCATCCCCAGCACCCTTTCAACGAAGAACTCCCCCGACTGTCTCAGAGAGGTAGGGCGAAGGGCTCTACTGATCAAAATCATCTGAGTGATGGCAACATCACTTATAATAGGCTGTTGGCACAAGTGGTGAGGTGCTGGTTGGGCTTTCTAGGAGCGGTAGGTTTGACTCCTACATGGCTTATTTTAGATGACTGCGGCTGCTCGTCGAAAATGAGTACGGGAGGAATGGCTGAGGTTTTCCTACTGAGGTTTTTCCCACTGGGTTTCCCTTTAGGTTTTCTCTCGGCCCGTTGCCCTCGGGTCATAGTGAATACGTTCCTACCCGTTCGACCCGATGTAACTAGCTGGCTCAAATGTAGATATTGGGAAAAGTCGGGCACCGGATGGGCACTGCTGTAGCTTGGAGGATCATGTATTCTAGATATCCTTCATACGTCCCACATCCCTACGGGATGGTTGCCTGGCCCACAACAGACAATAAATAATATACTCACACACAAGGTCGGATGGTGTAGTGGTATACCATTCAGGTCGGTCTTCCAAGTAGGGTTTGGGTAGCCTGAACATCTACTCCACTCGAGACAGAAAATCGCTGGTTCGACTCCAGCAGACCTTACCTTACTGAGGGAAGCTACGATGATGATGGTGGCATGTCTGGATAACTCAAGGTTTTTTGAGAGGTTTCCCTTGGGTGAGTTTCACGGATGGTATAGTTCGGTAGGGGTGAAGAAAAAGCCGCCTGCCACAACCGTAGTGATTCTTGCAAATGATATCCGAGGCATGATGTTCATCACAACTATATTATCATTGTATCTGACTGAAGTCGACACCTGCGTGGGCCACAAGGCGCCAGATCGGGTATAAGAAAAAAATAAAATAAATATACTCACACACACACACACATATGTCTAATATTTATACAAGAGCCCCAACAATTACATAAACAAACTAACGAGCGACTACTCATGTGATTTACAGCAGATGGAAACATGGTTTCCTATGGAAATCTAAGTTATAGATACCAACAAAAGAAATGAATCATATTGACATATGACAATTTTCGATCATCTCGCAGACACACAAGCGTGGATTCTGTGAATTCATTAGCATTTACACCGCACGAATCCTTTTTACCTTTCTTGCTATAACTGTTTCCGAAATCAAAGGTATTTATGGGATTGAACACCATTGATTAAGCATGAGAAATGCATTTTGAATATTCAAATTGACCGCTCGAACCGTGGAGCGCGTCAATTGATATCAACTGAGACGCCTATTTCTATGAAGACTGTTCGAGCACTCGCTCAAAGGCAACATCAAATTCTTCAACTGGATAATTATCTTGTAGACGGGTCTTGCTAGCTCCGAGCTGTCGATCTCTGTCATTGGTGAGATTCATGTACTCCCCTTGCCCAAATTACTTCTATAAAACTTCTTATTTTGTGGAGTGTTTACAGGGCAAAATGCAAGTGAAATACGACAAATATCTACGCAAAGTTGATATTTGAGACAGTATGGTGATCAAAAAAGGTGGAATTCATCATCAAATATTGGTGTTTAAAAGCTTATTTTTATGGTAGGGGCTCGAAGGTGCAGTAAGTCTTGTCAATATCTACTTTCACGGAACCAGCAGTGATGAACAAACCTTGTTGTGGTTTGTCAGCCCCAAAGCAGTGGTCGAGATTGAAATGATCAAATGATCTTTTCACCTACACAGCCTCCTCCTGAAACCCACAAAAAAAAAGATTTTTACAAGTAACTTGGGCACGGGGAGTACGTGCCTAGGCGACTCAGATGGCGCACTGTAACGCAATACGACCCTGGAAGCGTGACTAGGATCCCAGAAAAGTGGATGTCAATCTTTGCCTAAATATGGCCACGCCTCGGGCCGTGATTTTCGGATCGGGCCTTCGAGAACTCTCGGTTAAACACACCCATACTAGTAAAAAGAGAATCAATCAAGATACTGCTGTCTGCTATTGAACCATATTTTGTTTGTCACCAAGATAACCAGACGCGAGATTATTTGTGGACCTCCATAAGGTTTCCAGGCATTCGCTGTTTGGGAATTGAGGCTGATAAAGTTCCACGAGGCGTGTATTCTCGGCTTATTCCTCGGTTCAAGTCGGCACACTGAACAGGAGGATGTTTTGTCAAAAATGATATATCACAGGGTCAATCAACTTCGCATGTAAATGTATACTACTGCTGGCCCGCATAAATATCGTTTTGCTTGAGGATATACAAGCTCATATGCAGGTGAAAATTCTTCTTCCTTGGGTCAAAGCTCAGAAAGAGGGGAAGTCCAGGAGGTCTGGAAATTCGCTGAAAGCCATTCCCCCCGACTTTAAGATCAGTTCCGCTTCACTTTCATTCATCACCTAATACTATCTAATTTAACTGTTGACGGCGCTACAGACAAAAAAATCCACTTTTGAGTGGAAAATATGAAGCTGGGCAGTTTATTATTCACACTTAACAAAATTCAAATTACTAAAATCATTTTCCGTTAAGTTAAAACATATTTAGTAGACGTCAAAAATGAATGAAAGTGATATGGAAACTACTCTCAAAGTCGGTGGGAATGGCTCTCAGCGAATTTTCAGACCTTCTCGCCTTCCCCTCTCTCTATGCTTTGACCAAGGAAAAAGAATTTTCACCTGCATATGAACTTGCATATCCTCAAGCAAAACGACATTTATGCGGGCCACCAGTAGTAGCGGGCTTAACTACTTAACCAGTCACCATGAGCGATTATGTGGGACGAGCTGTGCTTGTCTCCCGCTGAGCAGCTAACAGCCTAGATAAAATGAGCAGCCAGCGGGTGAAACCGACCAAGCGGTAAAGTTTGTATACGTTATATGAATATGTAGCTGGTTCGGCGACAGCGACGGCAACGACGGGCGGGCGGGTGTCTTTGTCTGTCGTGCATGGCAACGGCGGCCGTGCGGAGAGAGCGGACACGCCGAGGGCCTAAGCTCGACATGACCAAAGCCACCATCGGCTGCAGGATTAGATTACATGTACACAGGGTTCGCTGCAGGTATCGAAGCAGGTCAGGAGGCATGAAGTAATTCGGGAAGCTTGATATTGATTTGGGCTGCCAAGGCACCTACACACTGTTTCTCGCTCGCGTTTGGGTCGGGGCCCGGGACCCAACGTCGCATGGAGCAGGTAAGGTCCATTGGGTCCCGAGCACTGAAGATGCACCGTTGGGGCCGCATCCTGCGTCCGGCTCACAGTTATCTGACGTTGCCGGCACTGGCTAGTCCTGGAACTTTCGCTTATTCGCCGCGCACTCGTCCTAACTCGGCACTTGAAGGCGGACTCGGGCCCGTGTCCAATCGCGTCAAACCATTCTATTTATATGTTGTTTTTCGTTCACGCTCAAGCTTAGATGAGCATCACAATTCCGCGTGCACGGGAACGATGGATGATTGCGAGGCGAAGGTCACCTGCGTCGCGCGGCCGGGTAGCATGCGTAGCAGTGGCTTTTCCTCACCTGAAAATTCTCGATGCTGTGGTTTCGGGTTGTTTCGAGCTCGGGGGTCTCCGATAAATCTATCAGCGTCTCTGGGATTAACTATCAACCGTAACACAAGTAACAAATCAACATGATCCCGTGAGAAAGCCCGTGGATTATTTTTGCCCAAATCTATTGTTCATTGTAGGCAACTACTTCCAGTACTGAACAATCGAGGTTAAATCCAAAAATCAGACCGGTGAACTCCAGTCGGGCCGAAAATGCGTCTAGTTCGACAATTGTTTTTCTTGACCAATCAAAAATAGCAAGGGTTGGGGTATTAGTGAAGTCTTCTTTTAAATTATTGAAAGATGATTGACAAATGGGAGTTCAAACCCAAGCTGCATCTTTTTTGGTGAGCCCATGGAGCGGTCGGATTAGCTCAGAGAAATTTTCCACAAAGCGGCGGTAAAAATTAGCAAATCCTAAGAGTCGCTGTAGCTGTCGCTTTGGATTTGAAGGCTTCCATTCAAGTATTGCTTTAAATTTATCTGGGTCCATTTCAACACCGCCTGGTGTGATGATTAGTCCTAAATATTTCGTCTTTATTGTGTGAAAATCTCATTTGTCGATGTCAATCTGAAGGCCGGCGGCATGAAGTCGTTTAAGAACTTCTCTGATATGTGCGACGTGTTCCTCTTCTGAATTCGAAAAAATTATAACATCATCTAGATATGCTGTTGCGTATTTATCAAGGACATCATGTAAAACATCATTAATGTACCATTGAAATGTTGCGGGGGCGCCGCTTAACCCGAATGGAGTAACCAAATCAGGTGATGAAAGCCGTAAGCCATTCGTGACCCTCTGCTATCCTGATTCTCTTGAAAGCAGAAACCACATCAACTTTGGTGAATATCTTTGCACCACAAATAAGATCAAGTTTTTCTTTTGTTGGTGGAAGGGGATAGCGATTTTTCATGGTAATAGCATTAATTCCACGAAAATTATGTCAGATACGTATTCCCCCACATGGCTTTTTAGCACGGAGGATTGGACTTGCTACTTGAGACGTCGACGGTCTGATCCAGCCTTTACTCAATTGGTCATCTAGCCATCGTTTGATCACACTTAGCTCTGATGGAGAGCATGGCCTTGCGCAAGGTCTCGGAAATTTATGATTACCTGGTAAGAGTTCTATTTTATGGTCATAAGACCGATGCGCTGGAAGATTCGTAGCATCTCACGGAAGTGTAACATCTGCTATGTCGTGATAAACTTTTGGCATTCTTCTTTCAATATCTTCGATCTTAGGTTGGGGGGCGGTTCGCTTTTAAAAAAAATTTGTTACATCTTCATCGGTACCTTTGTTAAGTCTTGCCACATTTGAATTGAAAAATAGATCAATGAAAGCATGGAAAGGTTCTGGAAATTGGGCCTTCCACTTTATTATATCTCCCTGCCCAGTGAGTAATTCTTGATACTTGAAATCTAACAATAATGGAACCTTAAAGTTAGTCTCGTGGTCTAAATTAGGTGTTGCTAGATCTTCTGCCATAATTCTCATGACTTGGACTCCTTTTTGTCTAGCTACTCGGAAAAACTCCGATGCTTTGAGCAGCTTAATGTCGTTGTCCTTATCACTGAATACAGTATGAGATAAATCGAATCTTTCCGTCGTTTTATTCACAGACTGTTTAGTCTGACTGCTATCAATTATTTTAGCATCGCTGGGTACTGATAGTGTCGATTCAACCGGGAGCTCTGATACCCCAATTCGAGAGTTTGGTGCAAACTCCTCGTCTAAAATTTCCTCAACAGACGGTGATTTATAGTTTTGTCCATTATGTAGTATGCAGTTAACCTTCCAGAAGTCTTTGTCAAATTTAATTGACTTAGACCTCCAATCAATCGATGGGCTATGACGAGCTAGCCAAGGAAACCCTAAGATAAATTCATTTTCGCCTCCAAGCGCGGTAACTAAAGCATCAACTGTCTCAATATGGTTCATTAATTGAAGAGAGCCAGTAATGCGGTGCGTGATTAGCTCAGATACATAGCCGTCAGCTAGGAATAGTGGCCGAGGATGAAGCAAAGGTAGGAAAGATAGGCCATGATCTTGCGCCCACGCTCTTCTGACAAAAATGAACTCAGTGCTACTCGTGTCAAGAAGTATAGTCACAGATAAAGGTCTATTGCGCTGTACATTTGTGCGAAACGTCCCGTTTATTGAAATTGAATTCTGGCCTACTTTATTCAATTATAGAGGTTCTGTTGTGGTTACGAACTTACGGAGGAGAATTGTCTTAGGAGGTGATATCACAGTTGACTGGATTAGATGTGATACTCTAGATCTGGACGTCAGAATGCTTGATGTACGGAGGTACAGCCCATAATGATAGTAATAGCGCTAGCAAGGGTGACTCTCACTTAACCCTTTCAGGTAATATACTTTACAATGATATTCTAGCATTGAGCGCGTTGCTACCTAAAGGGGTTAAG
>JAKRRZ010000035.1:569-10976 GCA_022627015.2 Podosphaera aphanis
CCCTCGTCCATTCTCTTTCCCTCGTCCATTCTCTTTCCCTCGTCCATTCTCTTTCCCTCGTCCATTCTCTTTCCCTCGTCCATTCTCTTTCCCTCGTCCATTCTCTTTCCCTCGTCCATTCTCTTTCCCTCGTCCATTCTCTTTCTCCTTCCCTCTACCCGTTCCTCGGTCTTCTCATAAGCAAGACTGGTCGCAACATCATAATTTTCTTCCACCATACTTGTACCATGCTTCGTTTAGGCAAACCTAGCCGTCTGTTAGTCCTCTAGCAGACTGACCATTAACTAGATAACGTTCAAAGTTGACAGCCACTTATCTGGAGTACAAGCTTAGTTGTGTACGAGTTTACTTCTGTAGCTGGTGCTGCAATAGAAGCCGTAGGAGTTCTGCCACACTACGATCCACTTTTGTGACGCCAAGATCTTTTGCACTCTATCAAATAGTATTATAGAGAGAGATTATTTCAATGTAAATAAATAGGGTATTAGTCAAAGATGTTCAGTAGGAGTATATGTTGTTAAAATAGATGACTGAATGTATACATGTGTAAGTAAGAATTTTGGAAGTGCCAAGGTTTAGATAATGTCAGAGCAATTTCTTACTTTTTTCAAATGAATTATTAGTCAAGTGATTCGTAGTGATGTTATCAGTAAATTATTGCAACAGGAAAATATTTATCGTGGAGACAATGACTAACCACCTGACAAGCTTATGCTAACCTGACTACAGTAAAATGGTTGTGAAGTATTTTCCAGATCCAATATTCTTTTAGCCCCGCCCTTTAAAAGCTGTTGCTGATGAAAGCCGCACATCATACTTTGCGGAGGAAAGATTAGGAAAGCTTAGGAAAGATAAGGCAAGATGTTGTGTACAAAAGCCTTTTTCTAGAAAATCTTGCCTGACATTTCCCACATGACACGTGATGAAAGATTTCACACCCACTAAATTGCGTCTCGCCACTTTCCTACCGTGACACGAAAACCCAGGGTTCCGCTAAGGGTGTCGGAACTTGAAAATCAACAATTTTCGGCTCCATGAACACCAATTTTTTAAACCCAAATGAATTTAGCCAGCGCACTCAAAAATCAAATTTCTTTCCATCCGTTGATAGACAAGTACACAAATAATAATCTTATGGATCGATTTTTATCTGAAAGGTACTGGCTGTGAAGGTATTTACGTTAAAGAATCTGATAATTTGTATGGGATGGGAGCTCAAGATTTGAAACATGCACTAGCCACCTGCGCCACACCTAATCGACCAATCAGAAATGAGGCACGTGACATCACGTTGCCCAGAATAGTCATGTGATTCCGAATCGATCACCCGCAGTTGGATATAGCGATACTAGTGTACAAGGCCTGATCATGTACGGCCTGCCCCCCTGCCTGCATTAGTGCTTCGGACATTCTTTGGCGAATCATTTTTGAGAGAATCGAACATTGTTTCGCCAAAGGAGACAGTAAGCGACACTTATGCAGGCATTGGGAAGGGGAAAGTCGTACATGACCAGGCCTTGTATATGTATAACGATCTTTTATGGGAGTACATGTACTGTCAAACGTTGCCAAAAGAATAACCTTCTCCATAAGGATGGTGGTCGAAGCGTCACGATCTTTGTACCAATTTTGCCGATCATTTAACGATACCCTCCTCTATAAGGATAATCCTTAATTTCCTGGTCCCAAATATTTTCCCACACCAAGATATCCTTGTAGATCCCTGCTAAGGCCTGAGGCTCTATTTGTATTCCAGGCCAACACCATGAATTCCTGCCGATCATGACCGACATCGCCAACTTACTCCGTTTAATAATAATCGTTTTCTCCGCGAAATGTCATGAAAGAAGGATTTTTCCAGCAAAAGATATTCCTTTTTTGCTTCCCACCCACCCGAAGGGTAGAATAATTACTTATAGCCAAATTTATGGGTGCACGTGCCTTGACAAGCATATTTTGACGCTAAATATGACCGACAATTTTGTGGGCCGCCATACAAAGTTTACATTTTTCAAACCAGTGTAGTTTTTTCTACAGCCATTTAAATTCAAATAAACAACGTTATTTTTATAGCCGAGCTTCTCACACACAAAAGTAGCGTCGTGGATTTTGAATTGAATGTTTGTTGACGGTGGTGGAATTGTTGGCGTTCGAGGCAATTTACTTGTGCGTTTCATCGGGTGGCACCGGTAATTGCTATTGTGCGGCCCATGTCGAAATTTACGGTAAATTTCCTAACTAGGTAGTCAAATCGCACTAGCACAGCACGATTTTATCCTCGAGCTGCAATTATTATAGAATCGCGTGTCCTAATCAAATTTTGATTTAGTAATAAGAGCAGGGGCTATTTTGGCCTGGCAATTAGGAAGTACATGTAAGTAAACATCATCGAGCAAAAGTTGCTATCCTATCAGCGGCTAACAACGACGGATTTCCATCGACACTGGCACCTAGTCCCACCCAGTACGTCTGAAAATCAACGGGAAAACATCGTCAATTTTGGGGACAATGAAATAGACCCAGACGGTATGTCATGGAGTCGGGATGGCACCATTCAGTAATTTGGTGGATCCCATCTTATGAATCCTAGGGTTCATGAAATAAGAGATCCAGTCATAAGAAGATCAAAAGGGATGAGGTTGGCAGCAAACCTTACCCCTACAAATTCGGTCGTAAACGGCCTCATCGACTCAACTCAACGTCAACCTTCGCTACAGGAGCAAGCGGCTTCCATTATCATCGAAGATGTAGATTTAGCATCGCCAGCTTTCTCTACGAGCTCAAGCAACCCATCTTCTTCTGTTACTGGAGTGCAACGCCTTTGTAGCGGATGTTGTGAACCAGGACACATATATCGTACGTGTGGTAGACGAAGGGCAACCGTCGTCGAAGATTAGACGTTGTTTGATGTAATGATGCCATGTAAAAAGGTGTAAGATCCGATACATTCAAGAAAATATAGGTAGATAGGATTTATATCCCAGTTAATTGTAGTATCAATTTGATTTCAGCCAATTAATGTTACATTTACCGTGAATAGCCCCTGTTCCTGTTATTAAATCAAAATTTGATTAGGACACGCAATTTTATAATAGTTGCAGCTCGAGGATAAAATCATGCTGTGCTAGTGCGATTTGACTACCTAGTTAGGAAATTTCTCGTTTATTTCGACATGGGCCGCACAATAGCAATTACCGGTGGCACCATATAAGGATGTGAATCGTGGTCCGACGGGTATCCTTATAGTGAGGTTTGACAGTAGCCCTTAAAATAGGCGTATAACGATATTTCCGCCGACAATGTGGGGTATGCACGGACGAAAACTGTCGAAATTTTTGAAACAAATTGTTGATTTGCATGTTCCAACACCATACTCCGACGATGGAAATAGTCGGAAGTTAAGCGAGAACCGACAATTAGATGGCCGAGCGTATATCTTTCTAGATTTCCTCCTGGTCATCCTCAGCAAACAGCTTTATGTCTAACGATCACTCCCCGAATCCAAGAAATCTTAAGCTCTTTATTAGGAAAATTCATTTGAAGCATTAGGGACAACCAGACAATCAGGTGCTTGCTCAGATTACTATCGTTTTATATTTGCAGTTCACCCGGCCGTTCATGTTTCTGCTAGCTACACTTTGTGATCATTTTGAATCAGCGTCAGATGTCAGATAAAATGATAGAGGACTCCTGTTTGTTTATTGCGTCGTTCTTCGTATCGTGACACAGAAAACTGGTAATGAAGCTCAACATGAGAATACGCCATCGGTAATCGATACCGACCCCACTTCTATCGCATTTCCTTTCTACGCGGCCAATATCTCCATAAGTGCCCTATCTCCCGACGATGACCTATCCTTACACATGTTGCGTGAACAAACCAATTGAGCATATCTCCACCCAGTTTTGTGGACATATCCTTTCGGCGTGTGAAGACACCCAAAGTACAGACAGACATAGGTGTAGCGGACACCATGGACCCTCCGGACGGCTTTTTAATGTATATAAACAATAATTTAATGTATTCTTTCTGTACACATTATTTTAATGTAAAGAAACATTAAATTATTGTTTTTTTCCCCGAGGGTCTGTGGTGTGAGTGAGCTTGCAGTACAGGAAGGGTTTGGATGATCTCGGCCAGGGAGAGCCAAATTTCATGTATGTATCGACGGTTCTTATCTATTATTCCGTGCGTAGTTTCAAAAGAACCCTGCAGTACGTACTGGTGCGTGTTTTGGTGCTACCTGAAGCTGCAGCGGTGTATCGATGATCGTCTTCTATCCTTTGTCACGTGCTGGTGACATATGACTTGGGAAAGCGATGGAGTAAAAGAATCAATAACCCACTGAATTATCCTCTGCATCACGGTGAAAAGACTTTACGAAACGAATCAGTCGACCCATTTAATGCTCAGAACATACATCTAAGCTCCTTTAGGCTCCCTGAAAAGTTTTTTCTATTGACGGATATTGAGATCCAAGTATAATCAGCCAAAGTATACGACGTAACTTCTCTCACGACAGCATATCGCAACCGCGAGAAAAGAAAACAGCAGACATCCCTTGTTATCCCTCATTAAATCACCGCGCGCATAAGTTTAGTGTGATCCTCTCTCTCGGACTCGGCGTTCGCCTTTACGATGGGGGGGCAGTTTTCCAAGATTCTAGCAAAGGTCTTCGGATCCAAGGAAATGCGTCTACTTATGCTGGGACTCGATGCCGCGGGAAAAACAACCATCCTTTACAAGCTAAAACTTAATCAGGATGTAACCACAATCCCAACAGTCGGATTCAACGTCGAAACGGTGACTTACAAAAACGTCAAATTTAATGTATGGGATGTTGGGGGACAAGACAAGATTCGGCCTCTATGGAGACACTACTTTAGTGGTATGTTTAGGTTGAGTGACGAGAGAGTAACGCTTTGATCGCTAATTTCTGGTAGGCACGCAAGGCTTAATCTTTGTGATTGATTCCTCGGACAGAGTACGCATAGATGAAGCTCGTCAGGAACTGCACCGCATTATCAACGATCGCGAAATGAAAGACTCATTACTGTTGGTCTTTGCGAATAAGCAAGACATTGCTGGCGGTAATGAATCCGGAAACCGAAATCTCCACAAAATCTGACATTGTTACAGCGATGAATCCTCAGGAAGTAACTGACTCCTTAAAACTGACAACACTGAAAGACAAGATTTGGTTCGTAGTACCAAGCTGTGCCACGACTGGTGAAGGTCTACTCGAGGGCCTGGTAAGCTTAAACCTGACGTACCGAGGCTAGAGGATCGTGCTTGAATCTGACACATAATAGGCATGGCTAAGTAACAATGTCACAATAACACCTGCCGGTCAGAAGCGGTAGGATATATCAAGATGAAGAATTATTCAATCACAAAATGCCTCGGGAAGGCTTTCACCTCGACTTCTCAATAACAACACTTTATATCCTCGAAGAATATGCATATATTCTATTTTTCATGGCCAGATATGTATGGCTTTGATTTATCAGGATTTGGTGCTCTAATGTCCTGGTTACTCAGCAATTTTAATTTGGTTCTTCCGCTAGGAAAACTTTTCGTTTTTCGATTTACCTGATAAAGCGATACCCAATGAATGTATGGTTGGTAACTCTTGGCCTAGTGATCTTGGGACTTGAACTATTAGGGATAGAGAAAATGCTGCTGTACGGAGTTTAATCTTGTGAAGTTCAAAGATGGAGATAGCATGTCTGATCTGATACCCTGGCGGATGTGGAAGGCTGAAATAGGGCATAATGTTTCTCAAAAAAATGGCTCAAAGTCCCGCGACGATTCCGTCGGGAATTTCATTATGCGATCAATGGCTTATATTTGATGAAATAAAAACAACTTAATCGAAAGCCGTTGTCTTTTACATTAGAAGTTTCGTCGTTTTCTGTTGCGAACGGATATGGCGTCGTAGAACAACAAATGTACGTAATACTGATACTTTTGACCCTTCGCCAATAATCTGATCTCTAGCTTGTTCTACGTCTAACTAGGGTTACATTTGCAGATAACGTTTAATCAGGGAGCCTCGGCGACATCACCAACGTGCCCAAACCAGACGTCGCTGTGACCCTCCACTGGTGCCGCTGAGACGCTGTGCATTGGCGATCTTAGCTCTGCACCTGACTTCGGGATACTTGCGCGATCCCGCAGGAGCTTGAGGGGTGGATAAAGCAAAGCCGCCAGCCACTTGCGACTCCGTTCTGGGCACACACCACAGCATGTCGCGCCTCGGACCCTCGAACGGCGATATCAGCGTGTACTTGCTCTTTGCCGTCTTGATTTCCGCCGTCGGCCCCTTTCAATATGGGTATCACTTGGTACGGCGTCCGACTGACTCCCCTGTGCGACCGGGTGGCTAACCAAGGCAGTCGGAGCTCAACGTCCCGCAGGACCTGTTGACCTGTAACAAGCGCGCCGTCCATCACGCGTCGACTCCGACGACGTCATTCCATCGCTCGCTGGTCCACTGTATTCCCATGCGCGAGGCGGAATTCGCTGTCCTATCGTCGTTGTTTGTCCTGGGGGGCTTCTCGGGCGCGGTAACGTGCGGTTCAGGCTCGAGTCGCTACGGAAGACTCACCGCCATGCGCATCACGAGTCTTTTCTTCACCCTTGGCTCCGTCTTGGAAACCGTCGCTGAGAGCGTCGCGGTGATGGCGTTCGGGCGATTTCTGGCCGGCGTCGGTGCGGGAGCGACAACGGTCGTCGTCCCCATGTATCTTTCGGAGATTGCACCTCCGGAGAAACGAGGCCTCTTTGGCACCATCACGCAGGCGATGATTTGCCTGGGGATTCTTACGTCACAGGTCACAGGCTACTTTCTCAACACCGGAGCGCGCTGGAGAATCATTCTCGGGGTGGGCATCGGCCTAGGCGTCTTGCTCGCCATCGGACTGCTCCTGCTCCCAGAGAGCCCGACCTGGCTCGCCGTCAACCAGGAATCTGCACTTGCAATCAAAATTCTACAACGTCTGCGTGGGACCAACTACATAATTGACGAGGAAACCACCACATGGGACATCCCGCACGATCCCACTGAACGCCAAAGCCTGCTGCACGCACGGAATACAACACCTACCCTACCAAGTGGAACAGGGGACATCCAAGTTGCTGTTCCCGCCAAAGATCAGCCGATGCCCGTCGGCTTCTTTGACGTGCTGCGGACCCCTAGCTACCGCCCCGCCCTCGTTGCGGTCCTGGGAATCATGTCATCACAGCAACTCTGCGGCATCAACAGCATCATCATGTACTCCGTCTCACTCCTCCACGGTGTCCTCCCCATTCCCTCCACGATGCTGACAATTCTCATCTCCACCATCAACTTCCTCACTTGTCTGATCTGCGCCCCGCTCCCCGATTGGATCGGACGCAAGCGGTGTCTCTTGCTCTCCATTACGGGCATGGCCTGTATGTCCTTCCTACTCGCCGTCTCCCTGCAACTCGAGATGAAGTTGCTTACCGCCATAGCGGTCATCTTTTACGTGGCCTTCTTTGCCACCGGACTCGGTCCTGTCCCTTACATGATGGCATCAGAACTCGTCGGACAGGAAGCAGTCGGGGCGTTGCAGAGCTGGGGCTTGGCGGCAAACTATGTGGCGTCAATTCTCGTCGCGCAATGCTTTCCCTTGCTCAACACGTGGATGAACGCGCGCTGGGGTGGCGCAGGGTCTGTCTATTTTGTGTTTGCTATACTGGGCGGTGCGTGCTGGGCATTTGTCACAGGGTGGGTGCCTGAAACCCTCGGGAAAAAGGGACCAGACGAGGTGTGGGGTCGAGAGAGAGAAGAGAACCTAGTTCAGTTTCATTTGGAGGGGTAATCGCACTCGACCTAGTGTCTAATCTCTTAAGTGCAAGCAGATTCACGAGAGTTCCTTCTCTCATGAAGTGTGAAAATTTACCATTAGAATGCTTAACCCACGTGCATGTAGTAGGATAAGCGAGCGAGAGCCCGTAATGCCTTGAACTTTTATTTCCAACCTTCAAATCTATCTAGCACCTAGTTTTTCCAGTATACTGTGGTAGATGAGTTAGCTAGATTCTCACGCAATAGGGTCATTCATCCATCGTATTAGAGGCATCTTTGTCGAGAGTGAAGAGAGGGCGAGGGTTTCTTACCGCGGACCTTGCTCTTCCCATTCTTGCTTCGAGATCCACATATTTTCCTTATCAGCCATGATGTTTGCTAGCACCGCCCCCCCTAAAAATACCATATGCCTCCTTCTCGGTGGATCCTCAATGCGTACTTTGAACTTGTTCAGTCGCTCTGGATTGCCTCCGAGGACTTTGGCGAGCCAGAGTTGTTTCAACTCTTTCTCAAGTCGCGACGGAAGTCCGGGATACATGCTGCTCCCGCCAGAGAGAACTATCGCCTTGTACAGCGAGGAGCGCACGTCGACGTCGGCAGCTTGGATGGTGTTGAAGAGAAATTCAGCAATGCCTGGTTGCTCTACGTCGACTAGATGCGGTTGGAAGAGACATTCGGGCGCCTCGAACCTTTCACTGCCGACTCTGATCACCCGCCCGTCGGGAAGCGTATAACTTTCCACGAGGACGGTGGTGTCTTCGCTTAATCTCTTGTCCAGCTCGAGATCGTAGGAGACGTAGCAAAGCTTTTCTTTAATCTGTCGGACTGTTTCAAAGTCAGCTGTGCGGTTCAAGGCGTAGCCGCGGCGGAGGAGGAGCGCGATCAAGTTTCGGGTCACGTCTCGACCAGCGACATCAAGGCGCGAGGTTAAATGGTTGAGAACGACCGATTCGTAGACAGGGACAATATGGGTCACACCGTCCCCGGAATCGACAACGACGCCCGAGCTAAGACCTATTTGTGTGAGCATTTTTACACACAGTCCTTGTGCTCCCCAACTCACCCTGTGCATAGAGTGCCAGAACAGCCTGGATGGCAACATATACACCTCCGAAGTTGTATCGCTCAAACATAACCTGACACATCTGCTCCCTATTCTTGAGTGGGTTCATCGGCGGCTCGGTTAATAAGATCTTCCTCCCGGTCGGATCTAACTTCATCTTTTCATAGAACGTGTAGTCCCATAAATGCTGCATGTCGTCCCATTTCTTGACTATGCCGTTTTCCATTGGATAGGACAATTGGAGCATGGTTCGTGCCGCGGCAGCTTCATCACCGCACATGATATCCTTGATAACGAGACCATCGTTGCCTTTCTCTTCAGTCCGCAACATTGGCCGCCCAACGATTGAAGGGTATTGAAACTCGGGGAAGTTCTAGAAAGGTTTAGACTGCGTCATCGCCCTGGAGGTGCGTTCATTGGGGCGCATACCTGAGCTGCATAGCCGACTTTAAGGAAACCTGTTCCGCCATCCAGAACTACCTATGGTCAATAGATCAGTCGGAGAGAGGTAGGATCAAGTTAAGTACCTATCGGGGGTTCAGCCATGATTTGGGAAGCAGCATGTGTAAACTACGTTCCGAACAGATGTGGAGATGTACATGGAGCAGACCAACCCCTGTAGCGAGCGACAATTACCTGGCCGTGTGGCACTCCGCAGCGCATCCCCTCACTAGGGGTGGTCGCTTTACATAATCCGACCGGTTGTTACATAAAGTCATAAATAATATAGCGCGACCTGAGTATAATTCGATGTGTATGCACGTGACTTATATTCAGCCAATCAGAATGCCCAAATATTTGATTAGTAAGACACGAAAATTCCCAAAAGATCCAATAATCGCAGCCCTTCTCCGGTTGACCACAATACTCAGAAGCATTCAGATAGAGATTTGGGGCTTGGAGAATTGTTTGTTGTCAAAGAATAATTTGTAGCTCGAGCTAGAAATATCGTCGGTGGTATTGATTCATTGACAGCGGGCGGTTTTTTGTGATGCCTGAGAAGACGCGAGATATTTCCTAAATCTTACACCGCCATTTTGAAAGCACCCTTTGATTCAATCGACGAAAAACTCTCACTCTCAAGACCCTCTCTAGCACGTCTCCCCGACCTATCAAACAGCTATAATTGTGCCCTATTAGAGGGCTATTATTTAAAACCACCACTATTATAGCGTATTAGAAAGCGACTTATTTCATTACATACATACCTGAGCGTCAGAATGGGGATTTGAAATACCCGTATATTGCCGTCATCGTGCCCTTGTACGCTCTAGCCATAGCAGTTAATCAATAATTAACCATTATGCGAGTTAACACTTGGACAAAATTCTAGCCGAATGCTTCGGAAATAGCTTATTTGTAAGAACGGCTTATGAGAGCCGGTGGCTCATAGGACTAGTGGCTCATAGGACTAGTGGCTCATAGGACTAGTGGCTCATAGGACTAGTGGCTCATAGGACTAGTGGCTCATAGGACTAGTGGCTCATAGGACTAGTGGCTCATAGGACT